>WAAE01003759.1:0-45776 GCA_013400495.1 Nicator chloris | reverse complement strand
GGGGGGGCCGCGGGCTCGCGCGCCCGCCCGCGCCGGCGGCAGAGCGCGGGGAGGCGGGGAGCGCGCGCAGCGGCGGGAGCGCCGCGCACCGCACGGGTGTTGGTGGGCGCAGCGCGGCGGTGAGTGATGCCTTCCCTTTCTCCCGGGCGGGAGGGAGCGAAGGTACAGGCGAGAGGGAACGGCGGGCTCAAACTGAGTTTTGTGGCTGCTTGTTTCTTGTTGTTTGGGGTGTTGTTTTGTTTTGTTTGTTCTTGGTGGGTTTCTTTTTTTTTTTGGTCGTGCTGGGATTTTTTTTTTTTTTGTCCAGCAGCCAGTGGTTTCTGCTCACAAGTTCCCTGGAGCTTGTCCGCAGTTTTGAAGCGGCAGAAAGACTGCCGCCTTGAAACACTTTGACACGCGCGTGGCTTCTGTGAGCGGCGTTTCCCCCGTTTTTTTCTTCGATTAGTAGAGTTTTAAAGGATGTGCGAGCGGAGAGGAACGCCTCCCGCATTGTTACGGACCCATCCCTAGAACTCTGCTAGACTTCTGCTCCCCCATCCCAAAGTACGATTAAATCTCCAGGTCTGAAGGGGGAAAGAGTAGCTAGTTCCCGATAATTTGACTCCGAAAGCAGTCCCAAGGCGCGGAGCGGGTTTGGAAAACTGGGCTGCTTGGCGATGACGGGCTGCAGGGAGCCTTTCCCGGCCCGCGGCTGCCCTGGCTCGCCACGCGGGCCGCGTGGCCCCGCCGGTGCAGAGCGAGTGCCGCAGGTGCGGCCCCGGCGCGCCCCGCAGCGCACACCTGTAGCGCCCGCGCACAAGTTGGTGCCAGCAGCGTGGCGGAGGGGAGGGGGACCCGCTGGTGCCCGCCATCCCTCCCTCCTCGTGTTTCACGTGGGGAGAGTGGGGCAGTTCTTATTGTTTCCAGTTATCGTTAGTAATCGCGGGGGCTCCGAGTCCATGCACGCTGGAGAGGGGTGAAACGTGCGGCCGTGGGCTGGTGGGGCAACGTGCCGTCGGTCGCACAGCTCGCGGCGTGGTGCCTTCCCCGGCCTGCCCCCGGCCCGGTGCGCGGCGTTGCCGGCGTGGGGACGGTGCGGCGGGCGGCGATGGCGTCCTGCCGCTCCCGTAGCTCGGCGCCAGTGCAAGCAGCTCCTGTCCCTGCTGGCGTGTGCCCGCGCCCGGCTCCAACAAGTTTTAACTCGGGGCTCCGGAGGGCTGTGCGGCGCGGGGCAGCGGGGCGGACAGCGTGCCCCCAGCGCGGCACGTAGGCAGCGCCCGGCTGCAGGGAAAACAAAGGGCTCGCATGTGCTGCGGGCGGCGCGGCTCCCCGGCGCGCCGGGGCAAAGCGCTCATCCGCGCCCGGCGGGGGCTCTGCCCTCGGGTGGCGGGTGTCGGTGGGGTGACACTTGTCGTGCGCGGGACGGTGTTTTTTAGGGGCTGCCTGCCGGTTTTGGAGGAGTTTGGAGGGGCGCTGAAACTTTGGATGCACGCGCGCTCCGCACGGCACCGCGCTGCGCGCACGGCGTTGGGTCGGGCGCGCAGGCCCCGCCGGCCGCCCCGGGACTGCCCCGGGGTCTGGCGGTCCTCGTCGCCCTCGCCGCGGCTTGCCCGCGTTGCCGGGAGGTCTGCGACGGCCCTTTGAAGTGAAACTGTTGCCATATTTGAATTACGTCAGGGCCGAGCCATGAGGAACCGGCGCGGGGCGGGGGGGAGGGACAGGGGGGCGGCAGGGCACGGCCGTCATCGCGCCGGAACGGGGGTCGGATGCTCGGCGGTGCGGCCGCGGCTCCATCCCCGCTTCCCGCCGCTCCCCCCGCCGGATGGGGCGGCTGCTCCGCGACCGCGTGGTGGGGCGGCGTTTGCAGCGCGGGGGCCGCCTCGCAGCGCCCACCGCCGCGCTCGGGGCTTTCCTCCCTGGCGCGCCGCCTTCCCCTTCCTGTGCTCTTCTAATTTATTTTTAATTTTACTCGTCTTTCGGCGACCTGAGCGCTTGGCAGCCCCGCGCAGGGCGGGGGGGCTGCGGCCACCCGCGTGTGCGCTCCCGCGGCTCCACCTGACCGGCGGGCCCGCCCGCGAAAGTAGGTCGTGTGCCCCGGGGGGGGGGGTCTTTGTTCCCGGCACCGCCGCCCGCCCGGCCCCGGCCGCCGCTCCAGACCCCGGCGCTAACGGGGGGAGCGGGGCCGTGCTCGGGGCCACGCGGTGCCCGGCGGGAGCGGCGCGACCGAGCTCTGCCTTTTTGGGCGTTTTTTAGCGCTGTTATTTAGTGTTTGGTGGTTTTTCGTTTTGCGTTAAAGTCGCAGTCTTGCGCCAGGGAAGTGCTCCCCGTTGTGCTCTCACTTCGGTGAGGTAAAAGTTGCCGTCTCCTCTCGTACATCTCTGTCCGGATGCGTGTAGCTGAAGGGATTTAAAGGGACCTGCCAAACCTGTTATTTACTCGGGCCGTGCCCGCACGCAGCGATCAGGGCTGAATCCCGCCTGCACTGGAGCCCTCCCAGCGGCGCTTTCCTGGCGGGAATGGCCCCGGTTCATACTACAAAGAGCCTTGTGCCCGACTGATGGCCCGTCCTTCGGACCTAACTTATTCAATGGAAATTACAATTGCAAAAAACTTGGGAGCTGCCCCCCGGCGCTGTGGCTGTGCAGGCAGCCGATGGAGGCTGCAGGCAGCTGATGCAGGATGCTGCCCGCTGCTGCGCCCTGAACACGTGTCTGGGCTGGAGCCCGGGCCCTGCCACGCTCCCCAGCAGGAGGAGGCCCAGCGTCCTGCACTGAGTCCACAATTGCAACAGCAGTGGCTGTGCTTGAGCACAACCTGCGATGCTCTTTTTTACTTTGAGTTTTAATTTGGCCCTTAGGAAGGTAGCAGGCTGACAGCCGTGCACTCAAGTGTTTCACTCTTTGGACAAGGCAGTCGGTGAGGGTGATGGTTTCAGTAAACTCCTTTACTGGTGTGTGCTTGCTTCCAAAGCTGAGACAGTTCCTGGCAGCTGTGTGCAGGGTGTGTGCACCTCCTGCTCACCAGTCTGCAGGCAGACAGATCCACTGTGTAGTTTACAGCTTTTTAAAATAAAAGATTGCACAAACTCCACACCATAGGGACAGATAGTGAACTGGAAACCTTTCTGCTGATACCACTGGGCACTCAATTCCTTGGGTACACAGGTGAACTCTTGGGATCTGTGGTCCCTGGTAGAGACACCAGCAAGAAGCAGCAAGTAACAAGTCGGGATTTTCAAACACACCCACAGGCATGCAACATCCAGCTCCCACTGAAAGTAGGTGGAATTGAGTGCCAGAGCCTCTGGGAAAAATTCCTCCTCACTTCATTCTCTAAAAGGAGCTAATTGCCTATGTATTCAGTCTTCCTTTAGGAAGAAAGTATCACTGACTTCTTTGTAGATGTTAAAAAAGCTGATAAATTCACAGAGGCTAAAAATAAAGTTAAAACTGTGACGGTTTTTTGTCTCACTCATGCCAAACAGCTCTTTCTGTGTTAGCTAACTCTGTGTTGATTCTTAACCCCGATGCCTTGTACCTCTTTCATAATGACATAAATGATATCTACAGGGTCCTACTTGACAATCAGCTTCGTTCTTGCACCCCCTGTAGCACTTGCTTTTTAACACAAAGAAGAAGCCAGTGAGCTGGGACTTGAAAATTGCCGGGGTAGGACTCCATTTCACAACTTAAGCCCTTGCATTTCTGTAGAATGTGCTTGGTCCAAAGTCCAAGTGAAATGACCAGTAATGCTGCTTAAGGACATGGAAATGTATCCTTTTTAAAGAAGTCACTTCAGCTGTTCTGACCCATAATTACTGTTCCTTCTGTTCAAGTCTCCATCCAGGTATGTTACCCTCTTCAAAAACAGCATAAAAGAACCCAGCCAAAAAACACAAACCAAAACTTCAGTGTGTTATGATCTCAAGTGGCTGTGATGCTTTTTCAGTAGCAGGTGCTTGCAGACAGCATCACAGCAGCTGTGGTGACTGCACTCAGATAAGCATCGCAGACTGAACTCCAGCACATGTTTGAGAACATCCCAGTTTTCCTTGCTGGGCTCAGGCTGAGCATGGTGTTAGTTATGCAGTAGGAGTTTCAGGCAGGGGAAAGTCATCTTTCAAGATGGAATGTCTGCAGGTGGGACAGGTTTGGAATTTTTTGTTTCCCCATATGCAAATCTTACTGATTATTGTTTTCATGCTTTGGCCTATCCCTTCTGGGGCACTAACCAAATGGCAGTTCAGAGGAACGCCCACGTGGCATAGCCTTTCAGTTCTATAGCTTAAATGAGATAGGGAGTTCCTTCCCAGGGAAGATCCAACAGGTGAGTGGGCTTCTTTATGACTTGACTGCTTCTGAAAATGTAACTAAGAACAGTTTGTTCCAGCCAGGATGCCATGGAGACTCAAGCATGGAAAGAAATGTCCAATTTGATTTTTGATAAGTGCTTAGTAGTTGCTGCTATGTGCACCAGCTGTGCTGGGATTTCACTTCTGCACTGAGCATGCAACAGTAGCTGTGGACATCTCAGCAAAAGAGTTACACTTATCTTGTCAGAGGAAAGATTCCTGAAGATGTAGTTTTCATCTTTTTGTTTTGCTCAGCTCATCAAGTGACAACTCCACAGCGTGCTGTGACATTTGGATGTTCCTGGGCTGTAGTAAATGCTAAATACAGCTTTCCTCCAAGTAAAGTTGTTTTAGGTGGAGAGAGGAAGGGAAGTGGAAGAAAAATCTGAGGATATAGGGGACCAGAAGAGTGTATAGTACACACAATTCCAAGTTTATGATTGTTGGTTATTAGTACCTTCTGTTTTAAACTACAGGGAAAGATGACAGTAAAAAATATTTTTGCAGATACTGAAGTTGCATTTTCAGACAACTCCAATTAGATTGGTCTCTTAACATCCTTGGAGCATTCTGGCTCTGTGCATCTTCAAATGTTCTTTTTCTGAGGGATCCAATTTTAACTTCTCTTCCAAGGGTTTTTTGCAGCAGCCTGTGAACTCAGGGGAGGTATGTTTATGTTGAGTCTCTGATACAGATCAGTCTCTGTTGATGTACAATTCTCTGTCTTAGAGTTGATTTTCAGTAGAGCTATTGCAGTTTATTTCAACAGAGGGACAGGCCCAAGAATTTATTGTGAGACAAGCAACTCTGCTTCTGGCGCTGTAGACAGCTCTGGAAGCATTTTTCATGTGTGTGCATGTGCCTGGGTGTATACTCCTGCAGATGCAAAAGCCAGAGCACCTATGTTCTTTCTATATTAAGGCATCTGTTTCCGTTCGCTTTAAAAGGAAAAAACATTGTATAATTTTGGCTGTTTCTTAGTTCCAGTGAAATGCTGTAGGGATGACAATTGTGAGATTTTTTTACTGACAGGAACCGGCTGCATCAACATATGTAGGGTAGATGGTATTTATCTTTAGCCCAGCTTCAGGGAGGCTGTGCCAAGGCTGTTGTGTACACAGAAAGGAAAATCAAATCGTCGTTCTCCTCTCCGACAAAGGTACTGGCAGTTCTGGGTTGCACAAAGGGTGAATGGTCCCAGGTCAGAGTGGGAAGATGGGAGTAGAGGAGGATACTGAGTATTTGGACTGGCATGCCTCTGCTCTCCAATAACTTCAGGGAGTGTTTCTCTTTCAACTTTGCAAGAAGCAGGTGAGCAAGTTCCTTCCCACTGGCCTGGTAATTGTGTTACAAAGGGAGACATGCCTGTCTTCCAGGAATTCTGTCCTTTCTATTATAAAAGGTTTTCATTCTTCTTGGGTGATCAGAAAGAATGCAAAAGGAATCTGGAAAAGCAAATGAAAGTAGCTCAGCTTACTTTAAGATCTGAAAGAGTTCAGAAGGTCTTCCCTAACTTGAAAACTTAATGAGCATCTGAAGCAGTGCTTCCTTTTCATTTAGATCATCAAATTGAATTTTACAAAGAAAACTAAGCACCAAATTCTAGTCCTGACAGGTAACAAAAACATGAAACCATTTTCACACACATGCTTCTTTGTACCAGCCTTTCACAAAGGTAATAAGCAGGGGGTGGGGATTTTTTTTTCCCCATTACTTTTCTCTTCCTGACTTTACTGTTCTCTTTTGCAAGACAAGTTTCTATTTTTGATGCTGCTTTTTCAAAAGTGAGACAGCAGAAGAATGGAGAGAGCATTTTCCTGGAGGCTTTTCTGAGTCCATTCAAGTTGCTAAAGCAGTTGTATAAACAGAACTTGAGGGAATAGAAACTTCTGCAAGGAGAAGCTGTGGAGAGGGACACCGGCGAGGGAGGAGGATCACTTTTCCCCTGGCTTGGGGGAATACTGCTTTCCAACTAGTGCAGATAAATCTTCATTTCTGCAGAATGACAGATAATGCTCTGCTAAGGTTTCTGGATCTTTTTTGGAGATCTGTCCCTTTCAATTCTGTGCAACTGCTGATACATTTTAATAACATACTTAAATTTGGCAAATGATGAAGTTAAGTAGCATTAATAACATGCTTAGATTTGGCAGAATTATGTTGTGTAATGCTTTTTAACTTCTAGGCAAGTTACTTAGTTTCTGCTTGCCCTCTTTTTTATCTGTCCCAAATTTCACATGGTTGAAGTTCCACAGCTGAGATTCAGGTGTTAGGGCAGCTGGCATCCTAACTCCCTGGTTCTAATTCGAGATCTAATTGCAAAGCTTTCAAGTTAAACCTTTTAAAGGGCCCAGTGATATTTACTTCTAAGTCCATATTAGCTATTAAGCTCTCCAGCTGACAGAATATTTAGTGTATAATGGTCAAATGGCAACTGTTTAGGATTAAATGTGTAACTGGACTGACGCCGTCCATTTATAACTGCATGTGGATGCAGTTGTCAGAGAAATCTGTTTAACTTGTGGTTTTGCTACTAGCTCTTCCCCATTCAGGCACGATGTGTGGTAATACCATGGCTGACCATTCATCAAGTGGGAAACAGATGGCACTAGTTTCCCTTCAATTGAAGGATGGTGTTGAAAGGCTGCTCCTGTGAGAATGGCAGCAATGATGCGAGCTGAAATATTTTCAGAATATATGTTTCCTTGTGTTTGCCAGAATATTGATTGTAAAACATGCATCTTATTCCACTGTGGTATAAACACCTGGTGACAGAGATCATCTTATTGCTGTCTGGATTGCTGGAAGAAACTGGATTAGAAAGTAAACTATGTTATTGATAGTTGTTTCTTGCCACTTAAGTTTGGCAGCACAGATGAACTTTGTGTCTGCAATTAGTCTTTGACTTTCTAAAGAAAAGTACCAGACCACAGATTTAACATTGGAGTAGTCAAACAACATCTAAAATTGCTGGTTGGAAGTTGAAAATTCCCAGGTGAGCACGCTGTGGCATCTCTAGAGGCTTGTCGAGCAAGAGCATCTCTGGAAGAAGCACATCAGGTGCTAAGAAACTAAATACTCAAAGTGTTTGCCTAGATACTCGGTTGTTTATTTTCTTGACAGGTCGGGAATATTTACCTGATTTGGCTGTGCATTCATTTGCTACACATCCAGCAGAGGCTGGGAGTAGTCCTGGGTCTAACCATCCCTCAGTGAGCCCATTCAGCAGGTCACTACTTTGATACCTTCTTTTGCTTACTAGATCTACTCCTGGCCTTCAGGCCAATGCTGTAGTAATACAGGGAGCAGTGTATCTCCTAAAAAGCCTGACGCCATTCGGGGTGACTTTGCTGGATATTTGCACAAGTTAACCTTGGGAGAATGTAGCCCTAGGTGAGCTCCTTGTGCTGTAAATGTGAAAAAAGAAATTCAGCACTTCAAGCCTGTGGAAGACAGCATGAGCTGGGACAGGAGGGAAGGAAAGACTTAACCTCTCCATCTCTCCTAGGCCTGGAGAATCTCCTTGGGCATTCAGCTTGAGCAAGTCCCTTGCCATCAACAGGCTCTACAAGGTCAAGACAAGCTTTATGGAGAATTGAGTCTTCCTAAATGTTGGTGCAGTAGTAATTGCAAAGAGCCACAACATCAGTGAGCACCAAGTGGTCTCCTGTATGGTAGACTGAAGTGCAAACATGTACACTTTCAGCTGGAAACTGGTTCCTTAATGGATTTTGTGCCAGAGTATCAGCCAAAAATATTGGATACAATTTTTACTTTTCTCTTGTTCTCGGGAACTTGGGAAACTGCATGTTTATTTTGCCGTGCTCCTGTACTCTTGATCTTCCCCCCCTGGGGTTGGGGGATGTATTTTCACCGCTGTGTAGGACTGTGGCAGGGCTTGGATGGTTCCCTAGCTTTTGCTGTGGTCGCAGAAGCGCGCAGGATCTTTTCCTGTTGCATGTGATCTCCCTGTCAGTCAGGGGAGTGTGAGGCTGGGCATGGTCCTTTTGTGGAAGCATGTTTCTGACCTCACCTGAACCTGCTTTTCAAAATATTTTATTGCCATAATGATGTGGCAAGTCCCGGCAGTGTAGACAAAAGATTTCAGATTTTTTCTCTCTGTACCACTGGAGGGTAAAAGGATTGCAGCCCTTACCTTTCTGAAGGTGGAAGATCTGGGGACAGATGCCTGTGCCACAAATGTGAAACAGTAACCTGAGTTGGGTTACTGGGCCTTGGTAGTACCTGGGACTGAGAGGTGACTAAGACTTCCCCCTCACCACACTCAGCCCACAAGTGATGGAGTTGCTCCTCTCTTAAAAGTCCTTCCTGAGCTGCTGGGTCATTCAGTAGTTTTTTGTTAGCTTCTTAATGAATTCAGCAGCTTGGCCTTTGTTAAGGAAGGAGAGGGAAATGCTGTGTTATTTGCATGGCTCCATCTAATTTTAATTTTTTTTAAAGCAGAAATTTTCAGCAGTGGGAACCTATTGTCCTGGAGCTTCCAGCAGCCCGAGGGCTGTCCCCTCTCTGAGCACTTGATGTGTGGTGAGCAGCAGAGGTGGCTGCTCGCTCCTTGCAGCAGGTGGTTGAGGCAAACCTTACACCAGAGTCTGTTCAAAAGAGAACGTCTTGGAACAGCCTTGCCTGTGTTATGAGACAGATGCTGTGTGGCCTGTGAGGACTTGCTGTGTGTCCAGGCCCAGTGCCAGGAGAGCAGCAGCTCTGCTGGGCTGTTGGTTTGGGTTTTTGAAGCGTTGTGGGAGCCCTGTTTGCTCTGACAGCGTCTCATGCAGTGTCAGACTGTGCCTAACAGGAGTCTGCACTGGGGAACAACCAGCTTAGGGAAGAAATGGTTTGGTAGGGGTCAGCATGTGTTGAAGGGCTCTTTGTCATGGTGGCTGCAATGACAGTAACTAACTTGAAAGTTTCTGTCTGGAAAATGGCTCCACTGTATGATACCTGCTCTGATAGCAAATCCCAGCCTTGGTGTGCTGAAAAGAACAGGCAGATCTCTGAAAGCAGGAGGGCATTCTTGGCTTTCTGGGCTGGTGCCAAGTTTGCAGAGCTGGTGGTTACAGAGCAGCAACTTCCCTGTAACTGGAGTTCCGTGGATATTGGCAGGGATGTGTGGTAGGCACATGCTGAGATGTGCCCCAGGGTCCTGCTCCCTGGCCCTTTCTTTCCTAGCTCGGTTTCCTTCTCATGGAGAGCAGGGTGGGGAAGGCAGGAGGGCGAGAACAGAGCATGTGCTGACATGGAGCCGGGATGCTCACCCAGGCCCTGAGAATAGAGAAGTGCTCCCAGGTCCTGCAGTGCAGACAGGGCCATTGAGGGCTGGGTGGGACTCCCCACCCTGCTGTTTTTAGAGCAGCTTTTCAGGTATGTCTGCCCTACAGCCTGGGGGTATGACTGCAGCTCATTTAAAATGACTCCTACTCACTCTCAGCAAAGTTTGCCAGGGGTGTTTCCAACCAGCACTGGTGGTGGTGATGATGAAGTAGTTCAATGACCCAGAGTTCAGCTGCCAACTCCTTATCCATGGGCTTGGGCAGGTTCACATGGCCTGTCTTGCAGCCTGTTTTGGCACATGCACAGGGCTTTCATTGGCCAGGTTGGCTGCATTCACCCATCTGGGTTGTGCTGTTGTAGATGTACCCTTGGAGTAGATTTGTGCAGCAAATGAGCTTGTTATGGGTCCTGCTGGGTATTGCTTAATATTCTAGCTGTTAATTGTAATAATTGTGATAATTTTTTTAACAACTGCATTCTAGGTGCATTTGTTCTGAGGCAACGTGGGATAAAAAACTATGCCCTAATCTAGCAGGTTTTTTTCTTTCATTATCTAACAGTGATAATTAACACCAGTTTCTGTTTGTTTTCACAGGGTACAGCTGGGAGGAAAAGATGTTTGGCTTTCACAAACCCAAGATGTACCGGAGTATAGAAGGCTGCTGTATTTGCAGAGCAAAATCTTCCAGTTCTCGTTTCACTGACAGCAAACGTTATGAAAAGGATTTCCAGAATTGTTTTGGGTAAGATTCCCACCTTAGTCAGCAGTTCTGGCATTGATCTCTAAGCTGCAAACCTGATGTACTGTCCTTCTTGCTCTGAAAGCCTGAAAGATTAGGTTAGCAGAGTGGAGTGGTGGGAAAAAGCTGCCTTTGGCTTCCTCACAGCTTTCCTGGCAGACCAGGAGGGGCTGGATCCTCTGCTGCTGTGTATGGTACCACTTGATTTTCAGTCTGCTGTCACTGCCAGGGGAGAGCTGGTAATTCATAACAACAAAGGATCAGGCTCGTGTCTCTCCCACCTCACAGCATGTGCAGGAATTTTAGACTTTTTTCAGACTGTGCATTTTTTGCTGGTTCCATAGAGGTGTAAACACCTACATAAAATAATGAACTCTACAGATCCAGGGGGGCTTTCACTGGCTCTGAAGATTCCAGAATGTTAGGTAAGACTTGATGAGCAGGTTTTGTGCAGAGTACCCTGTTACAAATATTGGTGTCTTTGTTCAAACAGGACATAGCAATGCATTATTAAAACTTCTAATTGGAAAACCATTCTCTCTTGGAAAGTGATTTGCTTTCCAGTTAGGTAATGTTACTTGAAAGCACTGGTAAATAAAACTATACATACTAGGGATTTCTTTTACCAATTACTGTGATCTTTCAAATTTTTTAATACTTTTGAACAACTTTGTATAAAATTCACAAACTTTCTCCACTTTTTCTCGAAACACTCTTCTCATGTAGTGAACTTTAGAGTGCTTTGTGTTTACCTTGGATTTTTTGTACACAAGTCTGGTGGTGACAGTTTTCCTTATCATATTTCTTGACTACTGTCCTTGGCAGTCAAAGGCTGTACGCAGATCCGTTGCTTTTTTTTGGTGGTTGTTGTTTTTAACTGCAGTAAAGCAGCTTGCAGTTTACCAGGACCACTGTTGTTGTGCTATCTGAAATATGTTTGCCAAGGTAAAAATACAGACTAAACACTGGGCAAATAATGGTTTTCCGAGCCTGCCTCATTCATCTGTAAATGATCCGAAGTCTTTCTATTTAAATAGCAGAAAAATTCTAGAGTGTTTCCCTGTTATATTTCTTTTAGCGTGGATTAGCAGTAGAGGATGATTCCTGAAGAAAGCTTGTTAGAAGGAGCGAGTATTGCTGTCATTCCAGTGACTGCTGTATCTGAAACCTTATCCTGTGCTTGTGTGGGAGTGTGTTAGGTGATGTTTGTTACTCATCCTTGAAGCTCTGTGAGAAAGTTAAGACCTGAGCAAGCTTTTGATGTTTGTTCCCAAGCATGCGTTTGAATAACATGATTATTCCTCTTGCTCCAAACTAACCAATCCACTGCAATTGTGTCTTGGTTTGGAGGGAAAAAAATCCCAAAACCTGCAGGTGATGGGACTGTTGTTTTCAGTGCCCCTCTGGAAGCAGATTGTGAGACCCTTTTATTTCTGTGTGGAAGAGTGCTTTCTGAAAGTGAGATCTGGTCTTTAAGTGGCATTGTTTGAGCATCCCAGATGAATTGTAATGCCAGAAAAACAGAATTTCAGAACCCTTCTTATTCATCAATTTTTATACTTCTTGCTGTTAACAAGTGGGGGTGTGCTTTTATTCACTGTTGTTAAGTGACCTTTGCTTTTGTTTTTACCAGGCTCCATGAGGCTCGCTCAGGAGATATTTGCAATGCTTGTGTTCTTTTGGTGAAAAGATGGAAAAAATTACCAGCAGGATCCAAAAAAAACTGGAATCACGTTAGTAATTTATTTCTCTTCTGCCCCCAAACGAACTCTTTCTATAGAGAGGGGAGGTGCTGGCAGGGGTTTGGGGTTTTCTCTTCCACCCACACTCTCCCTTCCCACCCTCAGCATCTCTAAATCCTTCCTGGAGTATTTACTACTAGGTGGCTCCTACCTGCTTATGTGCCAATGGCAATTATGCAAACGTGAGATACAGTCACAGACTGACTTTACCTTGTAATTCCTTGTGTTCAAAGCTCATAACTTTGTCCAAAAGTCTCTTATGACGTTCAAAAACAAAAAGACCATTTCAAGTTTGGCCTTTATCCAAAATTGGTTACTTTTTTTTCCCCCAAGCAAAGTGACTTGCTCAAGCAACACATAAATCAATCTCATTTAATCAGATAATTACAATGACTAATATCTTGCAGCTATTTTCACTCATATATTCTGTTTTGGTACGTCTAATTCAATTCAGACCGAGGGCTGGGAGGATGATCAGGATTCCTTGTGTATATAATAATCTTTATCCAGGATGCCTTGATAGTAATGGGAGCCAGAACTATGGTTATTACTACCACTAGCTTTACTCAAAAGTTAAATTTATGATTAAAAAAACTCCAGGGCAAATGCTTGGCAGACACCCCTTAACTGGACCTGTATTAGCTTAAACCATTATTTGGTTCTAAACTGAATGTGTCAAAAATGGGAAGTTGGCAAAAGTTGAACTAAATGTGTTTTTTAAACGAGTTTGCTGCATTTTCCTGAAGACTCAGCCTCTTGCAGAGGCTGAGATTTAGCCAGATTTAAATGAAACATAAGAGTGTCAGTGCACAGAACTGCCTTGGGTTAACCAAGGGGGTTTTGAACACCCTTCAGCTAAGTCAGTACCTGTGTCTTGGCTGGGGCAATATCTGGGCATGATGCACAAGTATTCAGACATGCATTTTCTCTGTTCTAGGTGGTAGATGCCAGGGCTGGACCCAGCCTTAAAACAACATTGAAACCAAAGAAAATGAAAACTCTGTCTGGAAGCAGAATAAAGAGCAATCAAATCAGCAAACTGCAAAAGGAATTCAAGCGGCACAGTAAGTGGATCCAAAGAGATTTTGGCAATAAATTCAGCCTCCCCTAACACAGCTCACTGTTAACTGCCCAAGCTGAATCACCCTCTAGATTTGGTTGTGCACTCACACGTTTGGGCTCTCCCTGTTTCCACCACCCCTCATCCTCTGAGAGCTTGGGGAGGGTGTGGAATGAGAAGGAAGAGCTTGTGTGCAGGGTGGGCTCAAGACAGAGGTAAGGAAGTGGCGAGGGGGCCTGGGGAGTCTGGCTTGAAAAGCTACAACTGCCTGCACTATGTCCCACACTTAAATGACATATCCCTAGAAAGAACATCTTGGGCAAAGATCTCATTGAACCTGAAGCTGGAAGAGGCTTCTCCCTGCTTTCAGAAATGTGCTATAGCCATTTTCAGCTCTCTTTTCCCAAAAAACATTGCAGTCTTTTTCTTCCATACATACTTTTTAACATAGATTTCCCCCCCGCCCCGGGCCTTAAATTCCTACCACGTTTCCTTATACCTCCCTCTGCCAGTCTCAGTGATTTCTTTACAGTAGTACATGGACTCTCCAAACAGTTTTGGATTCATAGCTTTCCAACAAAACCATCTGCCAGTTATGCTCTAAACGTGTGTCAGTACTTAAGGCTTTTCTTCTGAAGCAAACCTTCCCACTTCTTAGCAGCTGCTGACTTGGTCTCTCTCTCTCTTTCAATTATCCTACCTCGTCAGAGGGAGAAGTCCCCAAAGAATCAGTAAAGGCCCTGACCCAATGAGCTTTTATCTCGTCCTTCAAGGCACTGTAGTTAATCTGATTGTGCTACTGTAGCTGCTAGAGATGACAGCTGAGAGGTAGGAGAGTAGACACTGTTAAAGGTGTGTGTCTGCACTGAATCTGTAGTTCCTAGTCTTGATCCAGCAAAAGCTCAATACTACCTAACACATAATGAGAATATATATATATATAAAAAACACAATTTGGAAGAGCTTTGCAGCACTTTACCTGAAAGAGTGAGAAAGAAAATGTACAGTGAGAGAGAAAGTCTGGAGCACAGATTTCCACTGTCTTGAGGGATCTCCCAGTGATTTCAGAGCATGGCCTGTGTGGGCTAGGTTTAAGAGCCAGATCCTGAACCTCTTTCCACACCCTCCACTTCTGAAGTCTGTTTCACGAATCCCAACACTCTCTATACTGAAACAGGCAGGGCCAAGTGCAATAAATGGGTTGTCATTTTTGGGTTTCTCTCGTTAATTAAAACACACCTGTGCCTCTGTTCCCAATACAGAAGTCAGGAGGAGGGCAAGTCGTTGGATGCATGTCCTGATGTTGCGTTTCTTCTTTGCCCTGCAGATTCTGATGCCCACAGCACGACCTCGAGTGCCTCCCCAGCTCAGTCGCCCTGTTACAGTAACCAGTCTGACGATGGCTCTGACACGGAGCTGAGCGCTGGAGCCAGCAGGACACCCGTGTTCTCCTTCCTAGATCTCACATACTGGAAAAGGTAAAAGGCAACAGAACGTGCCCTCTGTGCAGGCAGCGAGCTCATTGTGCATACGTGCTGCTTGATTCTGCCTCTTCATCCTTATTTGGTATAAGGATGTAATTGAAGTCACAGGGCATTATACAACACCTGTCAGGCCATGCTTGGAAAGAAATGCCTTGTATTTAAGGCATTTTCCCCTATCTCTATTCAGTTCCCTAAACGCTAAAGCAGTTGCTGGGAAATATTTTTGCTGGTTTTGGGAATAGCAGATTATATTCCTGTCTGTCATTATCTCTTCTTAAAACTATGCCCTGTAGATATGATGTGTTGCTACATACAAGAGTGCTTTCAGCTTGCCAGCAAAACATAGCATTTGATTTGGTTGACCTGTGATGGTAGTCATTTGTAAAAAAAAAACAAAATCCTGGAGTGGGAGGAAAACCACAAGATTTTCTGACGAGCTTGTTATCTTTTATTTCATGTTGTGACACAGTAATCCCTTGTTTAGCTAATTGCTCAATTGAAATTGTTGTGACTTTGCTGCCTCCTCTCAAATAATGTTTGCAAGTGCATTGTAGCCAAGGTTAGTTCAGCCCAGATGGTTGTGTCTGAAACTTCTCTGGGAAGCAAAGTGGGAGACTTGGTTTTGTATAGACAACTTTGGGGTTTTTCTCTGTCTTTTTTTCTTGGTGTGGTTTTTCTCCCCACCCCAGTCCCCCACCCAAGACCTGTTGTGGATTTAGACACAGACTTGTTTTCTGTTTGTGAGCAGTGTTTTTGCCCCTGTCCTTTGGGCTGGAGGTTCAGTGAAGTAGTGTCTGGGGTCAGACTTACTTTTTGCATGTTTGTGAATTCTGTATATTCTAAACAGACCAATTTCTTCCAGGCAAAAGGTCTGCTGTGGAATTATTTACAAAGGGCGTTTTGGAGAAGTCCTCATAGACACTCATCTCTTCAAACCTTGTTGTAGCAATAAAAAGTCTGCCACTGAAAAGCCAGAACAAGAAGGACCCCAATCTCCAGCAATCTCCACCCAAGAGGAGTGGTGACTTCCTTGGATAGCTGCAGAAGGTTATACAGATCCTCTTATTCTCTGGAAAAATACTAGAAAATACTAGACTGTTCACTTTGGACACCTGCTATGCTGCCAAAAGACTATTCCCTAGAACTGTTTTGGGTTTTACTGCTACAATTCCACAAACTCTGAAGCCAGTTTGTATCCTTTCAGAAAGACTGTACATAATATTTAAGATGCTATGGAACACTTGGCAAAGCTGAATGCTGCTGCAAGGTTGTCTAATTTTCCCCCACATTCACTTCCCAAGTGAATATGAGGATGGGGTTTGTATATTAAAGTATATGTAGTTCATGTTTCTGTATTGAAAGAAGCAGTGGTTGTAAGGCTTTTGTTCTTTTTTTTCCCTTTCTTTAAAGTTGGTTGGCAAACTTCCTAAATTCCCAAGAAAATATTTCATTCTTAGACATGTATGAGTCAATAAGGTGAACTAATACATAGAAATGTTACAAGTCACCTCTCTAGTTATATAAATATATATTTTTAAAGGTGTGACGATTTCACCCTATACTACTGACATAAAAAAGACAAATATTTCATCCCTCCCATGTGACACAGACTGATAATCTGCAGACATCTCTACTTCAAGTGGTAGCTATCTGAGACAGCCTCCAGCATAAAAGTGCTCTTGAGAACGGGTGGGAGAGCTCTCCACCTTAGCTAAGGATTAAGATTTACTTAAGAACTGAACGTAGCAAAATGGGAGGTTACTTTGTTTTAAGCCAGCAGCAGGCACCCTGGGCTTGGTGTAGTAACCCCTGGTGGTTAGAGATGGACCAAGAAACATCTTGATGCCCAAGTCAGGTGTAGATGACAGCCAGAACTGAGTAACTGCTCTCTGTTGGCCCAGTGCAGTTGAAATGTGACCACAAACAAGATTCCTCCTGGTTTTGGACATGACAAAGAACCAAACCCCTTGCTAAGCAAATCAGGCTCTGGTCCAGGGACATAATCTGGTTGCAGCCTGGGGTTTGGATTCACAATAGCTGTTTTGAAACCCTTCCCCTGCAGTGCTTCTCTCTGTTTGGGTTTTGTTGGTTTTTTCTTTTCGTTTGTTTGTTTAAGCAACTGCTAGATCAATGCTTTTGTGAATACTGAATCTGAAAAGTTCTGCTAAGAATGGTGCTGTGCTGAATCAAGGCAGCAGCTCTGTTTGCATATGCGATCAAAAGATAATACTTTCTACACAGATTCCCAGACAAGCTCATGTGCAAATCATTGTGACACTCCTTCAAACTCTGCTTTGCCTGTAGGGTGGAAGCAGCTTCCTGGAAGACTGTGCTGCCGTTTTAGCTCCCAGTTGCTTCATGGTCCTTTTATGAAGGTTTAACTTGTGTGAGTTGGGAATTCTGCTTTTTGTTTGGTTGGTTTTTTTTTCTGGTTTTAGGGGGAGGGAGGATTTTTTTTTTTTTTTTTACTATTACTCTTTTGGGATATGCTACAATGGATTTCTACATGGTGTGATTCTGGGGTGTCTGGTGTAGGGCCAGGAGTTGGATCCTGGTGCATCTCTTCAACTCAGCGTATTCTATGATTCTAAGCTTTCCTTTTTTGTGAGAGTCATTGGCATAATACTGTGGTGGGTAGGGTTTAGGACTGGATCTCCATGTAGTCTCAGTTCCTGAAACAGGAATACTTAGCAAATGAAAATATAGATAGGGAAAGATATGCAGTTTCAAGAGGAGCCTCTACCCTCAAAGCTTTTTTTTTCTTTCTTTTTTCCTCTCCTGTTGGGTCAGCCAACCTCTGGAGAGAAAGAAAATCAGGGGAAATAGGGCTTTGACTTATCACAGCCTTACAGCTTAGAGCTTTCCTTGGACTCGTTTTGCTTTTCCGAAATTCTGAGGTTCTTAAGGGAGGACAAAGCTGCTTACCGTGCTTTTATTCTCAACCAAATAGAATCATTCAGGTTGGAAAAGACCTAAGCCCATTGAGTCCAGCCATAGATATAATGGATACTTGATTGTATAAAGGCATAACTGGCTTGGTTATGTCTAATAAGAGCTTGAGCAAGAGTCCTCGCTATGTTTGCAGACACCTATTTCATGTGAATTTGTGTTTTCAGCATCAGTAATTCTGTACACCTAAGAAGGCTGCAGTGTTGGTGGTAGGATGTGCTCTGATATGGATCATCTCTTCTGTATTTATTTATTTATTGCTAGATTTCAACCACCAACTGCTTCCCCTACTCCCTCCCACCTCTTCCATTCCCAGTAGTAATGCAAAATGAGTAGTCATGCACTTTGTATTAATGTATTAGAAATCTATGGAACCTGTTTTGTACTTTTATACTGTTCAGACACTTGTAATCCAAACTTTGTTTTTACTAGGGTAATGAATAAATTTAGACTTATTTAGAAAATAAGCAACTTCTCCTGTGTTTATTTCAGCTCTGTTCTTCCGTTGATTAGTGTTGGACTCAGCCCAGGCAACCCACGTTTCTATTTCAACAAGCCTTTTTTTTCAGGGCAGGAGTGAAGTAATTCCCTTCCTATTTAATTTGAAAAGACAAGCAGAGCAAGGGAAGGAGATGGTGTTTGTTATGACAGACAGCTGTCTCAGGGCAGAATCACAGAGCTTTCCCCTGGCACTGCATGTGTGTCAGGCATTCCTTTACTGGGAATGGGTGATGCTGGCATTCCATGCTCCCAGGGGGCTTTGCTCTGTCTGTAGCTCACCAGCATTCATCAAAGGCCAGCACTGAAGGATTGGTGCTGACAGCATTTGGAAACATCCCTTTCCATATCCAGCAGAGTTGGGGGAAGAGACTTGTGCTCCTCTGTTAAAGCTGGAGCCTGGCGTGTTCCTTCCCACAGCAGGCACAGGCAGCTGGATGAGCTCCAGCAGACTGGTGGGAGCAAGGTCTCTGGTAGGAGCTGCCAGTGAGTGACTGAGTTTAGAAGATAATAGGGAAAACATTGCAACCTTAAGCACGATGGCTTGTTGCAAGAGGCTATTTTGAACTTCAGTGGAGATGCTGATTTATTCCTGCTGATGTGCTGGCTGTTTTCTTACAAGTTAAACACAATTATATTCAGAGGTACATGTAGAAATAATTTCAGAAAGCTCTGCATAGACTGCCAGATTGTAGTACAATAGCATCTGGTTTTGATGTATTTGCATTATCTGCTGTAGATGCTTAAACGTACCTTGGGCATAATTCAGTTCACCTAAAACGTAAAGTCTATGCAGATGCACCCAAAGGTGGTTTAAAGCAAGTAACCTACTGCGTAACCCATTATTTGCAACTTTCTGCCCTGTTTCAAACAATTGGTTCCTTTTCTCTCTCTCTTAGACTGCTGCTGCACACCAGTGACTACAGCTACCGCCAGGGTAACCTCTGGGTGCTGAGGACATCTGGGTGTTGATGGATAGAGGGCTTTGTGGGGCAGAAAACCCAACAGGGTTACAGCTGTGGAGCAGGAAGCTCCTCTGGGAACGTTGGGGAGGCATCTTCAGAGCAATGGGAAACAAAATCTGGAAGCAAAATCCTGGGTGTAAAGCCCTCCTGTGCTTCACCTTGGTCAGCTGTTGCAATGACAAGTGTGACGTCTGCTACAGTACCTCACAGTGCACACATTATAAAGGTGATTTACAGAGAATTATATTGAAAGATGAGAAAAACATGGCATGGCACAAGAAATTTTGTTGGAGGTCACCAGTGGACAAGGAGCAGATCCATGATTTCCAAAGCCTGAGCTGGGCATCCAGTGCTGCTGCTGAAGCATGCAATGGCAAATTCTACTTTTGTGTGGTGCTGGATGAAGAGTAATTTTATTCTGATTTGTACAATTTTGAAGTCTCTGTGACTTCTACAACACAGAACCTGAGACATGCTTCCTGAACAGATGACTGGGTCCCATCCAGTCCCAGTGACAAAAAAGTTACAGCTCTTTTGAAGTCATATAAATACTTCGTTTCAATATAATGTAAGAAAAAGGGAAACTCCTCCTAAATGGTTCTTGTATCACTCACTGTAACTTTTTAGGTTGTTCAGATCAGGGGTAAGAGCAGTCTAACATATTCTACAGACCTAGTCCTGCAAGTGTCAATATCAGAAGCACATCTCCTTTTCAGCTTTAGTTTTCTGTCTCCTTCCCCTGGGCATCTGTCCATGAGGAGGAAAGGGAGCACATTTCCAGCTTCTGTCCAGCTCACCTTTCTGAGACACTGGAAGTGGCAGCAGGGAAATGCTGCTGGTTTCCTCCATATAAACACTCTACAGTAAAGCAATGCAAAACCAATGCTCCTTTTCAGAATAACTCTATGTAGGGTTTGTAAAGCTGTTCTAGAGCTGTTTGATCATGATAGCCATCATGTAGCTAACACAGCCTTTTCAGGAAACTCCATTCTGCTCTTTGGTGGCATTTCTATTGGAAATTCCATGCTTGTGTTGACCAGCAGCAGCTTTGAACTCCATTAATGGAGAACAGGTAAGTTAATCGTTACATGCCTGAAGAGAAGTTACCCGTTGTGGGAGAAAAGAAAGGTACACAGAACCCTTGTGTACTCCAAATCCTGAATGTGCTTGAAATGAATGTGACACTAACATTTCATGCCATCTATCATCGTGAATTTAGGTTTTGTATCTCTTTTATATTTATTAGTGAGACTTATTTGGAGAATACTTACTACTGTATCTGAGAGAGAGGTTATCACTACAGGAGTGTGGGACATCTCACTGCCATCACCTCTGGTCCAGCAGAAGAGTGACTGGAAAGGGACAGACTGCCCCAGCGTCTCAACCCTCATTTCTGGGTGTGGAAGGGGCTGTTCACGACCCTGCTCAGCCCTTGCCCTCGCTGTTGACATCTCATCACCACAGACACGGTTTCACCCCTCGACTGCGAACTTGGCCCCGCCTCTCTGCAGAAGCCAGAGGATGGGAGAGCGCTGGAAACGGACCGGGAAACCTGCTGTAGCTGAGACTTCTTGGAAAGGAGTGGGGGAATCGGGTACTTTGAGGGCTGCAAAGAAGGGTGGCACGGGTGGCTCTTACTGCCGACCGCTACAGCACGGCCTGACAATACCACGTGGGAGACCACGGACGTTTATGAGGAGGTTGGAAAGCCTCAGTCCCCGGCGGCCCCGCGGGTGCCATCGGTGCCGCTTCGTGCCGCCAACGGGGGCGCGGCCCCGGCCGCTGCCGCCGGCCGCCAGGGGGCGCTGGCCCGGCCCGGTGCTGCGCGACCGGGACAGTGTCCGGTCCCGGCTGCGGCCACCGCGTCCTGGGCGATCCCGGCCGCACTTAGAGCATCCCCGCCATGCCCAGCCGCGGTCCCAGCGTCCTGGGCAATCCCGGCCGCACTTACAGCATCCCCGGCATGCCCAGCCGCGGTCCCAGCGTCCTGGGCATCCCTGCTGCAGTGCCACTGTTCCTTTCCCGGCGCAGCCTCGGGACCGAGCTGTGAGTTGCCGTGGCTCAGGCATCGCCGGCAGCACTGGGCTCTCTGCACTGCACCGGCAGGGCCGGCCCCGCTCTCCAGCCACAAAAACCAAGCACAGACCTCGTCGTCCCCCTTCCTTGCCCACAGGCGTGGGAAACTGGGGCTTTAATTGCTTTAATTTCATCTCGGCAAAAAGTCACTAGACACAAAAAAAAAAAAAAAAAAAAAAAAAAAAANGCCCTGAAAAAAAAAAAAAAAAAAAAAGTAAAGAGAAAGAAAATTTTTTACCCGGGCAAACACAAATTATGCTAGATGTGATGCTCATGGTTGTCAGCCTCCGTAAATTAGTGTCGTTGTCTCATGCAAGCCAGGTGGCACCAGATTTGGCCCAGTAAAAGTAGTTGGCTGCTGTAAGAGGTGCACAGGAACTGCTGCCAGCGGGACCCCTTAGCAGGGAAAGCAGCTGGGTGGATGATGCACATGTCTGTCAGCTCTCATTGCTGCTGGAGCGCTGTGTGATTATGTGAGAGCCACAGCTACACTCACGGTGAGCCTGGCCCAAGTGCTGCTGTTCTGAGGATGTGTCTGCTCTGTGAGGTTCTGAGAGCAGCTCTCCACTTGGCTGTCCTCCACGCCAAAGTAGGACACGGGCCCAGCAGTGCTGCAGGCTGGGACACATGGCAGGCATTTTTCTTAGAAGCTGGGCTAGAGATACTTCCCTGCTGCCAGGTCTGTTCCCAGGAATTTTAACTATGGAACAGCACGATGCCCTGGTGATTGGCAATGCTGCACCACGTAAGTTTTTCACCTTCTTATATCTAGGAAGTAACTGCTTCCTGATGGCTCTGCCTGATCAAAGAGCTGGAGTCTGGGTGTTTGCCTCCAAGAGATGACCTCTGAGCTCCCCTTATGCCTGAAATGAGATGACCAAGGGCTGTGACCTCTTCCCCACCACCCGTGACTGTGAGAGAAATAGATCTTCTATCCCCCTGCAGTCTTTTTTCAAGTCTATTTAGGGAGAGCATGCATCAGGTCACAAATCAGTAGGTGAGCTTTGCTGCTACATTGAGAGGCTCTGGCATTCTACATGGCCCCATAGCTGCTAGTATGCCTTCTGTGATATTTAGCTTCAAGAAATGGAAGTGCAGGACATGCAGGAGGCACACATGGTGTCTGTAACTTGCAGAGCACAGTAAGTATCAAGGGCCAAATCCTGCTCAAAGATGCAGGCCACTCTAATTGAGTCAAAAGGCCCCGTTCTTTCATCTGAGAACAGGTGCAAATTAAATGGCTGTGAAATTTACAGCTGATTCCCAGACACTACGTAACCAGAATCAACAACTTCTGTTCCACTCCAACGAGATTTCACATCCATGTGCTCCTGCTGCTCATTAACATTGCCTTAATTAGGCCATGGCATTCCACAGCAGTCTGGTACTGTAGCAGAGTTCAGATCTAGTGGGAGGAGGTCTTCCACCTGCCTGAGAAACCTCACTAATTGGGAAAATGCAGTGGATTGAATCCAGGTGAAGCATAACAGGTCAGTCACTAACAGCCCCTCACAAGGATTGCTTTCATGGCAAGGCCACCTTGTGAGGAATTGGAGAGCAAACCACAGCCTTTACAGAACCCTTTACAGAAAGGCTGCCACCTGGTAACGGTGGCACAGGGAGAGTTCCTAATGACCTAATTAGATCTATGTAAATTATTAACAGTGAATGCAGCCTTTTATCTCTGAGTTATCAAAATGTCCATGGTCCAACCCTTTCACAGAATCACTAAGCTGGAAGAGACCTTCAAGATCTTCGAGTCCAACCCAGCCCTAACACCTCAACTAAACAATGGCACCGAGTGCCGTGTCCAGTCTTCTTTTAAACATATCCAGGGATGGTGACTCCACCACCTCCCTCCACAGACAATTCCCTGGGGCTCAGGGGACTCTGTGCCAAAGAAGCCTGCTGGGGGCCTTGGCAGGGGTGGCAGTGCTGGGCAGGATGGCTGCAGTGCCATGTGTGACAGGGTGACAGGGTGCACCTGCAGAGGGATGCTCCATGTGTGCACAAATCAATGTGCCTGGGGCACAGCAGTGGCATGTGGCTCCTGCTGAGCCAGCCATAGGGACAGAAATACCAGAGGAAACAAGATAGGCATTGTGGCATTGTTCTTGAAGCTGCTGGCGTATAGAGACTACTGCAGTTATCTTATGTCCTGAAGAGGCATCAGATTTATTATCCCCCTCTATGTTTCACTGAAATAAAGCAGGAAACTTCCTTCCTTCCTTCCTTCCTTCTAGAAATTTCAAAATAGTCATGCACAGAGCTCAAGGTACCCTAGAAGGAAAAACTGATTAAAATCTAACCATGTTGTAAACTAACTCTCCTAAGTAACATCACCTGCTTAGTCTGACCCTGCCCTCCATTTCCTCCCTTTCTCTCAGCTTTGTCTCTTTTAATGTTTCTGTCATTTTTGGCTAGCCTGTTGGACACACTTTCGAAGTCTGAGTGATAACTGATCATCCTGGGTTTGCTGCTGACTCTGCACCTTTGGGGGTAGATGGCGGTCCTGGCACAAGCTGAAGGTTTGAGACAAAGATCACATGGAAAATGGAAACAGTGTCCACATGGATTTCATAGGAAGACACAGCAAACCTGCCTCTTACAACGAAACCGAAAAGAGTAAGTTTTCTAAATAAAGGAAAGCATTGAAAATGCTTTTTTCGTGAAGTATGAAAATGAAGTATAATGCATGTTCCTATTGCAGGTGAGGAATGTGTCTTTTAGGAAGGGTCTGAGAGAACACGGAGGTATGTGGGAATATTGAATAGGAGGAGAGCAGGGAAGCACCAGGACCCGAACAGCTTTTCAGTAGTGTTCGCACACAGTGACCATCTGTTGTCTCTAGGGCTTCTGGAAGGCCCGTGCCAGCAGCCAGGAGCAGGAGCCTGCCCTGGTCTGTGTTCGCAGCTTTCCCTGGCAGACAGGCTGTTTGCTGGGCAGGCACTTTCCCCGCTGTGCAAGTGAGCGCAGAGCCCACCCCCTCCGCAGCACCTCCGCTGGTTTACACAAGCTGTCCCCGGGCTATTGTCTGTGCCGCTGCGAACGGCGCTCTGTGCGGCGGGACGCGGCGCCCGGGCTGCCACGGGAAGCTGCGGGGCCGCAGATGGCAGCGCGGGGACAGCGAGGGGCTCCGGGCAAGGCGCGGGGACAGCGAGGGGCTCCGGGCAAGGCCCGGGGACAGCGAGGGGCTCCGGGCAAGGCGCGGGGACAACTGGATTCCCTCGCGTCCTCCCCCGAGCGAAATCTCCAGCCACGGGGACCTGCGGACATTCCTCACAGCCAGTCTTACCTGCGGGCTAAACAGAAAGGAAGCTAAAACTAAATAGGACTGATTTAACACCCATGCAGGAAAGTGTAATGCAGAGCTTTGTAGGCTTTGAGGGGCTAGGGAGAAGTTATGGAGGTGAAATTTTTGCCGTGTGCTTTGGAAAGTGATTCTGGCGCTGGGATACATAGTGAGATTTAATTTTGATTTTCTAACACAAAAATCTCAGCAAGGCAAGCCTCCTCCTTTCACATTAGTGTTTTGCTACTCCCACCATCTCTTGAATTAGGTTAAAAGCAGCAATGTCTATGAGCTGTGAACTATGACGTAGATTTCTCCTAATTTTCTAATGTGGAGATTATGTACCTGTGAGCTGGCCAAAGTAAAAGGGCAGTGTTTGTATAAGGGATTATGCTTTCTGCCTGCCTGTGGCTGCAGGGGAACCCACTCCATTATCCAGGATGGACGCCTTCACAGCTCTGTGTTCTGTAATGAGTATGGAAACGGTATTTGAAACTGTAAAATATTGCCTGTCTCCTTGCTTAGAGGAGTTTGGCCAGTTACTGCCAAGTTATTGGCTAAACCTAGTGAGAAGAGAGTACAAAAATTATGCTGTCAGGTCTTCTTTTGTCCCAACAAAAATGAGAGTATCTTTTTGTTTCAGTCTTTTCTCTCATTTATAGTGTAGCAATAGTGTAAATTATACATGTATGTGCATGAGATGGGGGTTTACCCAGGCTCCTTGCAAACTATAAGAAGCTGTACCTTCCCCTTGGAATTTCCACCTAATTTCAATTTTTTTAAACTTCAGGTTTTCTAAAAGCTTGTTTTTTTAAAAAATAAAAATCACAAACAAAAAACAAAACCAAGACAAAAAACCCCACCAAAGCCAGACAACAAAACCAATATACAAATTAATTGTGGATATCAGCTGACCACTACTGCTGTTTTCAGCCATAGCCCTTATATGTACAGTAATTGTGGTGAGCAACAATTGAGCAACACAAAGGAAAAGGAGATTTCTGTTTTTAGCACTGTTTCTCGTCATCTCTTGCAAACTGTAAATTCATTTAAATTTTCAAGTTAGTTGAAAACTTGTATCCAACAGAATAAGTATGTTTGGTTTGAAAAAACCCCACACATTCATCATTACTTCTACCTGTGTTAGTGTTTAAATAGCAATAAAAAGAACAAATTGTTGTCTTCAGTGGATTTATTTAATAATTATAATGATTCACTGGGCTAAAAGGATTTAAAGGAAATTAAATGTGCAAGTAACAAGCCTCATGACTATGCAACAAAGACGGAAATTTTCAAATCACAATTTTAAAGCATGTGTATGAGTTCACTCTTCTCTATCATCTATTTAGAAATCAATGCCACAACTCTCTTATTGATGTATGAGGTAGAACCCAAATGTATAATAATTTCAATCACCTTCATAATTTTTTAAAGCATTGCTTTAAAACTCTCCATTATCATATGCAAAATGGCAAAGTCAGTTCCACTTAATTTATTTCATATGTTATTCCAACAGCATCACAAACAGTTCAGTGTTACGCATCTCTCCAAATAATGAGTTCAAGACATCCTTTCCTTCCCCCCACTTCATGCTGCACATTTCCTGTGTAATTGCCTGATGGAGAAGGGAAACAGGTAGCCTGGGGCAATGACAAAGAAGCAGCATCAATGAAGAAGTGTTGGACACAGGGCTTATACCCCCTAAGGACCATGGAATATTCAGAGGATGCATAAAAAAAGGAAACAGGATGAAACTAATCAACAGATGATTAAAAAACATAGTTTAACTTCCCTTCCTCATCAGAATGCTATCCATCATCACAGGTGTTCTCTCCTAGGATGGGAAACTTCCAGACAACCATGAGATTCCCATAAAAGGTGCTGCATAAAATTAACCGAGCTCTGTCTGAATGCTGCACTTACAGTACTTGCTGGAACAATTAACATGAGTCTAACAAACCACTTATTAGCTAATCAGTATATTTTAAAAACCCTAAAGAAACTAAAAAAATCACATAATGGTACTAAATTAAATTGGAGTAAATTAATTTCTTATGCACTTAAGCGTATGCTTTGCTGGACTGGCAGCATACTAATCACATAAAATGCATCTACTTAGAAATACTCCCATTTCTTCTCAATCTACAAAATGTAAACACCCCCTGTTCCTATACACACACACAGAGTGAAGCACATGTTCCTCTTCTGATGATTGCAATGTAAAAGTACAGCAACTAATTCTTCCTCTGTATATTTGGGGGGGAGGGGGGGTCAGGCTGTTTGGAAGGCAGAGAAAGCATCTAGTCAATTTGCTAAAATTCATTCTGCTACTTGACACATTTTTTTAATCCTTGATGCTGGTTTTCAAGGGAAGTTCCCATGTAAAGTTCTATTCAACTGCACCTGCTGCCTTGAATGAGTTCCTAATAGCAAGAGTAACATCAGCTAAATATTAAAAAAAAAGTTTAGAAATGTTTTGTAGCCCATTAAATTGCTATAATTTTTCTACTTGAAGTCTGTATATATAATTTCAGTGTAAATAATCATGTAATTGTTTGGCTGTGAGAAGGGTCAAGGCTGGAGGGGCAAAAGATTCATGAAAATATTTTCTTTAAGTTGCATTGGAAATTTAGGCAACTAATTTAGGTTCCACCCTAAGGTCATTCATAATTGTTGGGGTTTGATATATTGAGTTTTCTCTGCTACATCCCACCATGTAAAGCAAAGAGCAGAAGAGGAGCTGAGCAGTATTTTACTGCCCTGTGTAGAGCCATTTTATTCCTGGGAATGTTCAGGTCTGTGGATCCTCTGTGTCATTTGAAAAAAACCCCACAGCTATTAAGTAAAGAGACTCTGAGGCTCAGCCCATGATCCACTGAAGGAAGACAAATAATAACAGCCAAAAGAGCAGTTATACATTATATTGGCATTTCATATGGCCATCACACCTGAGTATCTTTATAAAATTAGGATCAGTAATGCAGTTTCTAGTGAATTTTCAAGACCCTCTGAGTTTTTACTGTATGTTTCCCTGCAGAGAGCAGAAACATCCACCTAACTGCAGTCAGGCACTCCTTGGGGGATTTTTTGTGGGGGTACAAGAAACTTGAACCACACAGCAAAAGAAACTTTCAACAAGAGCAAACTAAAATGCAAACCTGAAAAGGTAAACCTTTGGAAATATGAAAATAACAGCAGCATCATGTGTAGGCAGCATGGCAGTTTAATTGAAAATCTTTCTCATAAAATACATCCAAATATTCAGGGTGAGGGGGTTTTTTTGGGGGGGTTTTGTTTTGTTTCGTTTGTTGGGGGTTTTTATTATTATTTGCTTTGGTTTAGGGCTTTTTTGTGAGCACAGAAGTCAAATTTAGGTCTCCACTGAATACCTAAGTACAGAGGGAGTGAGGAGCAAAATACTGACTGGTGAGAAGCCCACAGCAAATTCCCAATGCCTTCAATGAAGGCCGGGTGATGTCTTGCAGGATTACTCATGTACTTCAACATAAACCTGTGAACAAATACTAACAGACCATGGGGATTTTGGTTTGGTTTTCAGAGTAGCTGGACCTTTCTGGTTACTTCTGATGTCAGAGGGAGCTATAGGTGGTTCAGCATTTCTGGAAGTGGAGACTTTTAGCTACGGAGTTGTCTGCTGGGGGTCCTACCTATCCACGGGGATTTGGAGGATGTTAAGATGGAATGGCTCCTGCTTCTGCATCCAAGCTCTGATTCACTCACCAGCCACACAGGGGAAATTTTTTTCAGTTTATGTTAACAATCCTGTGTATCATCATGCTGTTGAGTCTTGAGTCAATCCAGGGTGTTTTATTCTGTGAAATGAATACATATTTATTTATCATTGAAACATGAAGACCGGTTTGTGCTGCTTTTCAGCTTTACTGTAAGAGAAGATTTGTGCTTTGTTGTGGTTTTTATAGTTTTTCTGCTATGCTGTAGGATGGTTACTAAATCTCTGCCTCCCTCCCGAGCTCACTCCTTGGCTCTTTGTTTTGTTATCAGCAGTGATATTATAAGACTGCTCTTCTGAGGATGTGAAGATACTCTGCTGCTGTTACCTTGTCTGGAGGCTGAAGGCTCTCATTATTTCACAAGTTTTTTATCTAGAGTGCAGCCCGTTGAAAACCAGGAAAATTTAATTATTCTTCTATATGCTGTCAAGATTCAGAGATGGTTCTGGTATTTTTTTAACCAGGAAATGTTCTTGGTTTCCATTGGCTCTAGGACGTATGAGAGAAGTGTGCTTTTGACAACAGTATTCATTGCTTTTTTATAACTATGTCTGCATGCTCAAAGTGCTGCAGAAACACTAAGGTTTTGTTTTATTTCTTTTTTTTTAACAGGATATCTGAATTGACCAGCATTCATAACCTTTAAAACATAATAATATGTATGTATCTGAATTAGATGAAGGAATAATACCAAGAATAAATAATTATTCATAAACATTCTAAGTAAAGTTCTTTCATGTAACTTCTTCATTAGCATCCTAATACTGTCCTGGAAAGCTGTCTAGATTTTTATCTTAAGGAATAACTTGCTACTTCTCTTTAGGGAGATGAACCATCCCATTAAGATCACAACTCTTGTGAACAGGAAAAACAGCAAAGGCAAAAAGCCCCATGCTTTTCAATGTGAATTTTTAATAACAATGAAACTTGTATATAGTCTTAATGAAGACACTGGGATTAGTCAATTGCTCAGAGTTAAACATTGGCTTGTGCAGATGGCTAATAAGGGTCCTGAATAAAAAAATAATTTGCAGGTTCAGCTGCAGTTTATGCTCCTGTGGTTCCATGTCCTTACACTCATGTGAATGACTGCGCTTACATCAACACCCCAAACATAAAAAATGCAAAGTACTTAATCAAAAAGTATGAAACATACTTAGATTTTACTTATTCAAGTTGTTTCAAGTGAAAGCTTCCTTCTTGTAGCAAAACTTAATAAGGTAAGAGAAAACCAAATTAGTTTCTATGCAGACATTTTAAAAGGGAGCTTTCTTTGTAACAGATATTGAGAGTAAATGAAAAGGGCAGTTAGATGAGGCAGGGGTTTAAATCAATGGCCAATATTGAATTAATTTTAATAGTATAAAAAATATTAAGACCCAACTTGTCAGAATTCCTGGACAAATGCATGCTGCTCTCTGGCAGCTGTATGAAATTGTTGGGATGGTTTCAGCCCTGTTAAAAATTGTCAACAATATTCTTATTTCTCCTAAAAATCGATGGCTATTTTTTATAAACATACTGACAGATTTAGGAGCAATTTGTTTGCTGGTGAGTCTAAGAAAATAATGGTTGCAGGGTAAGATAATTTTAGAATATAAGCTAATGAAGAGCCTGGATTTTATTAAAAAGTAGAAAAATTAAGGACTATTATCAAAATTGGTTTTCATGCTTTGAATTCTGCAAGGAATCATTGGAAGTCTTCAAGAAAGACAGGGCCTATTCTATAAATCTTGAATGTGTTTATTTGCATTCATGTGTTCAGTATTGTTTGATATGCAACAAAATGGCCAAATACACGTATGCATGCACATATTTAGAAAACACTTCTCTGCTTTATAAAAGTACCAGAGAGATGTTTTGGGTCTCTGCTTTGTGATTTTTCCCTATAATTTCTATTTACCATGCATGTTGAATTTTTGTCAACATTTTCTCCATATAAATACCATGTTATTTCATGTAAAATTTAAGTATTTACAGGAACACAGATGAATGAAATAAGCTAACTGATAATAAAAATCTAATCTCTACAGTCTTCAAGCTTTGTTCACTAATAATTTTGGATGGTTTTTTTCCTCCTGATTGAATCTCACAATAGCACTTTGTGAAGTTGCCAAATTTTGCCCCTCTTTTTATTCAATTGCATACAGATGCACAACATTTTGCATATTAAATTGCTCAGAAGTTGAAGAAAGAAAAAAAATGAAGCCACAGCAATTGAGTCTTGAATTCAGGTCACAGACAGATTTCAGGAATGTCAATTGTCTACCACTCATCCTTTCTTCCTAATGAGAAAAAAAAAATCAGAATGTGGAGCCTATTTTCTCCTTTCCTCTAAACTTATTGGGTAATGATGCAGAGGAAGCTACCAAATTGCAGAGATAATCTGCAGTGGTCTGAAATCAGACTTTTAAATTAAGTTTAATTGAGTCTCAGAATGCATCAGTGACACAGTGGATTCAAAGGAAAACAAAAGTGAAAACATTTTTCACAGGTCCACCTGAAAAGCCTGAGATCAAAGGTGTTTAGGTAGCAATAAGAAGGAAATAAATCTGTCATTAGCATTTCCATGGGAATAACAAAAATCCATTAACTTCTCCAGAGGAGTCAGATTATTGGTTGTGGAGTAAAAGACATGAGAACTCTCCAACTCACTACTATCTAAACCATACTTAAGATGATTAACTGGATCAAAAGCCCAAACAAGTTATATTTTTAAAACCTATTTAACTTAAATATTTCTGACCCATGCACAGTGGCTGTAAGGGTACAGCCAGTCTGAGAGTCATGTTTGTGTGGTGCCAGGAGATCTCCTGTAACACAGAGACCAGAGGCGTGAGCCTTTAAGGATCCTGCAGCTGAGTCAGTGGACAAGCAAAGCAAATTCTGGGAGAAGAAAATGTGATCACACAAGAACTCAGAAATCTGAAAAGGAAGGACCTGAGAAAGTTTTTTAAAAACAGTTGGGAAGCTACTTTAATGGAAGTGAAAACCATAGCAAAAAAAACCCCATAGTGCTGCAGCAGGAAAATTCAACATAACAGAATAATATTTTAATTGAGACCTGCACCATCCAAGGGCTCTTCAGGGCTGCAATGGAAGGACAAGGACACCAAGCAATTCATAGGCACTTCTTGGGAAGCAAAGAATCCCTGGTTCTGCCAGAGGAGCAGATGAAGGGAGCACACCCAGTACCTCAGTATCATGGGGTTAATCCCTATGCAGAACTGTGAGTATGTGCAGTTCTATAGTTCCTCTTTTTAATGAACTCATTCCACCACAGAACTCTTCTTTCCTTTTAGGAAAAAGAAAACATTTTTCCACAGACTAACAAAACTAAATAATAAAGATCTGTTTTGGAGATACTGGTGGTTTCAAATGGACAAATACCCTGGGCAGTTCTTTATCAGCATTCCTGTGAGTGGTGGAGGTGGGATTATCTGCTTTTTCTACAGGCAAAAGTCACAGATACTACTAACTTTGAATACATAATTCAAGACATAACTCCTCAATCTCCAGGATATTTGTGATCAAAGGACCATATTATGCTCAAAGCATCCCCTTTGTTTATGCTAGTTGCAGCTGTGAATGCTCTGTACCTACAGCCAGATCCTAATTCATCTAGCAAATGAACACATCCATGTAAAATTCTTCAGAAGTTTGTAGCAGAGATAGCCTAACTTAGCTTAAAGGTCAATGTTCACTTGCATCATCCATAAAAATATCTTTTCCTGCAGTTATTTTGCTCATTCACTGTAAATCGTCTAAATCCTGCAAAACCTAAGAATGTATCCTGAACTCAAATGTTTTAATGCACAGCCCAGCTTTGTTCTAAGGCCACATCCATGCCAGGCACAGAAAAAGGAGATAGGTATTGTGGAGAAAATAACACTCTGCATATGTTCATGTATCAATGTATCAAAAAAGAAATGTTTCTGACACAAATAACATCCACTGTCATGGACTGGTCCCTATTTCAAAGCATTTACAGGCACATGCCTCTTTAATCTCACAGCTGCAAATTAGTGATTTTTTAAAAAAAACTTTCTCCTCATGTACATACAATAAAGAAATCCCATATGAATGCCTGCTCTGCAACATTTCCCCTTTTGCAACTGAGGTTTGATTAAATCTCAAACAAGGACAGAGACATTAACAGAGGCAGGTGCTGCTCCTTCCACTGCTCAGATCACATCTTTCTACTTAGCTGGGCCCTCTTCTTACTAAGCTTGCCCAGCACTTTTAAAACTTGCTTTTGATTTAAGACTTTTTCAGTTCCAAATGAACTCTTCCATTCAGGGTGCGTGCTTCAGATTGAGTTGAGACACACTAGGGTTTGGATTAAGTGGTCTTTAGATGTCCCATCCAACCCCAATCATTTGGTGATTCCAGGTGGGACTGAAAAAACAAGCAGTTCATAGGATCCTTTCTGCTTTTTCACTGAAATTCCAGAAAATCACAGCCTGGAAACTGGAATTTCAGCTTCTGCCAGCAAGCATAACTCCATTTCCTTGCAGATCTTATAGGTGTTAACATGGACTTTAATTAAACACATGCTGTTTGGCCTGGAGCTACATAGGTGAAATTTGGTTAAGCTTGTAATGGCTGCTCCCAGGCACAGTAACTATTTCTGTTTAATTTTTTTGCTCCCTTTCTTCTTTCCCTTGAAAATTTTGGGAGAATTTTTCTAATGAAAACACAAAGTGAGTGAAAAAAGGAATAGCAAAATGAGAGGAATTAAAAGGAATCAGTGGAATCTAGAATTCTGGTGAGGTGAGACATGAGCCAGGCAATTGGAATTGGCTGGGAATCAGAAAAAGTGGCTGGCACTGGTTGCATGCAAAGAGCAGGAACATGAATCAGTTTGCTGGGCAGGATTGAACAAGGAGGCAAAAAGGAGGAAAATTTTCTATACAAGGAAACTGAAATCAGGATCCTGTGATGAAAACACAGAAGACAAGGAGCTGGAGAGTAAAGGCAGAAGTGTATGTTTAAGAAGCATTTCCAAAGTTAGAAATCACTGTGAGGTGCAGCAGGTTGTGTAAAGCAATGGTGGACACTGAGTGGAGCAACCTTTCTCTGGACCCCTTGGCTCTGAGATCTGAACAGCAGACAGGCAGCCACAGGGTTTATATGTGTAAAAAACTGCTTGCAGCATAAAACTGCCTTGTAGCAACATATTTCCTCCAGGTTCTTCCAATAAATTGGGTGTAATTCTGACTAACAGTCATTTTTGTGAGACCTAACATATTCATCTCATGTTGGATCCAGAATTACTTAGCCTTCCTGAAGCAGGTTTCTCTAGTCCATTGGTGGATAATCTTTGCAACATCTTCACGGTCCGTCTTTCTCTCCTAAAGTTAACAAGCAGCTGATCTTATTCTACACATCGACTTCATGGAGTTTCAGAATGCAGTAATAGAAGGGATGGCGGGCAATGAAAATGGGAACCTGGTCTCAGTGTTCACCACCGCTGGCTGTGGGTTGGCCCACTGCAGCTGGAGGGACACAGCTGACGTTGAACGCCACCGGGATTAGGAAGGGGTTTAGTGGGGTGGATAAAGATTCAGGTGTGGAAAACTGGAAGTGGTTGGGCAAAGAGTTGGAATTGTGTGCAAAGGAGATCCTCCTTCTCAAAGGAGCCTGTGATTTGGACAACATGCAGACCTGGGAACAAAGACAGAGCCTGGGGTTCAGGAGTGGAAACTGCAATCTGAGAAAAATGAGAGGGGGATAAACTTCTGGGACTGGGAAAAACTAGGGTGGTCCCAGTGGGAAGGGATAAACAGAATCAGTCAAACATGACAAAAAGAACAGAACACTTTTCTTCAGCCATTAGACTGCATTCCCTCTCTGATCCTGGAGTAAAAGGCACAGATCCCCATGGCTATGATTGATGCATGGCTAAACAATCATAACCTATGATCGTCTACTTAGAGATGATCTCACAATGGATCTGCAAAATGGCATTAAACTAATTAATTTAGGCTGTTCTTAAACTTCCTAACTTCACTGGGCTTGACCTCACCACACTAATACAGTCTTTCTTAGTGCTCTAGAGATCACAGATATACTATAAATGTATATAGCATTCGTCTCAATTAGCTACTCTCTGTTTTTAAAAAAATGAAATTAAAATATCCTTTGATTTTAAATATCAATTTGGCTTGTATTCATTTTCCTTTTGATTCTTCCTCTTTTATACAAATAATTGTTAAGTGCACTATAAAGCAGTTTGCAGTAATTATAACTTACAGAATAGTCCCAGGTGTATGAACATTAATTATGACTTATTATTAATAAATGCATTAACCAATCATTCATTTTATAATTACTTTTCAAGGATCTAGCCCATCCATGCTAGTTTTGAAAAAAAACTACAGAAATCTACTGGAAGAACTCTCAGAGCACACTGCTGATCCTAGACACAAGCTGTGTCTTACTCATTAGCATTTCTTTTCAGTCATGAAAACTGCCTCACAAAGTGACATCATTCTAGGAGCTAGGGCTTTAAAAAAATGAAGACCTTTGAGATATGATTAAAGAATTTGACACATTGAGAAGTGGCAAGGTTGTGAATGCTACAGGTGGTTGCATACAACTGAATCTGACTCTGTGAATTCTCCTTATGGTTTGAATCATGTATCATTGGCTTCTTTTACTTTTACAAGAAATCTTTCTTATGTATAACCTTTCTTCCCCAGTTCTCTCATCCATCCCATGTAATACATAAATAATTGTGTTCTGTAAAACCTGTCTTTGCAGTCCTTCCTCACTGATTCACTTTTCTCTCTTTAGTTTCATTACTTTCATAACTTTCAAGATTGCTATGAACTTGCCATATAGTTTATTTATTCTTTGTGGTAATGGCCACAAAACAGAAAAGAGATTTCCAAAGATCAGCTTCTCTGATCTTCGGTAGGTCTGTTTTGCCTAGTGTTCCAGCCTTCGATACCTTCCACGGCACTAATTGCTAGGGGTTAACAGAAGTTCGTTTGTGATTTCTTTATTGTGTGCATTCAATTCACTTCAAGTGCTTTTACTAGTTATCAAGAGTTTCCACGGTTGGGTGGCACTGGGTTTTCCTTTGAAGAGTGGCTGAGGGAGCTGGGGTGTTCAGGCTGGAGAAAAGGAGGCTCAGGGGGGACTGTATCACTCTCTGCAACCACCTAAAAGGAGGCTGTAGCCAGGCGGGGAGTTGGGTTCTTCTTCCTGGTAACGAGGGATAGGATGAGAGGATAGTCCTAAACCATGCCAGGGAAGGTTTAGGTTGGACATTAGGAAGAATTTCTTCACAGAAGGGGTGATTAGACATTGGAATGGGCTGCCCAGGGAGGCGGTGGAGTCAATGTCCCTGAAGGTGTTTAAGGACTGGATGTGGCACTCAGTGCCTTGGTCTAGTGAACAATTCACTCATAGGCTGGACTGCAGTCTAATTGTTTCTGTGATTATTAGAGGACATTCACATTTTTTTGTTATGTAAGGTGACCCACACTCTGTCAAGTTTCCTCCAGGACCTTTGCACGGGCCCAGAGGAACCCTTCAGCTGGCTTCCAGGCACAGACAAGCACTTTTCCTGTCTCATGGCTGCACCAGCCAAAGGGTGTGACTGAACAGTGGGCTGTGAACGGGTGGAGGCCGAGGGGATCCCCTTGTACTGGGAGGATGGAGCCCTTGTCGTGGGGCTGTTCGGGGAGCGCTGCCCGCCTGCCCCGGGCTGACTGTCGTGAGAGGCTGATGCGACAGCGCATCGTGGCTTCGCCAGGGCCCTGTGCCAAAACTCTCCTTCGCGAAGGGCACATGGCGGAGTGTCACACCTCACGTCCCCTCTCCAGGAAGCAGGTGGCAGGGCCATTGTCCCCGGGCGCCCCCTTCCCCGCCGGGGCCATCGCTCAGGTCCCTGCAGGAGCACCAGATCCCACCCGAGGTACCGACGTCTCACGCCCTGCGGAGCGCGGAGCACCCGCACAGCTAACCGGGCAGTGCCCGGGCGGGACGCCCCGACCTTCAGGGAGCCGCCCCGCGGCCCCGCCCTGCAGGCCCGGCGCAGGGCGGGCAGGTGAGGCGGCGCCGGCCATTGGGAGGCGGGCGGTGAGCGGCGCGGAGCCGCCCCGCCCCGCCGCTATATGAGGCGGGGGGCGGGCGGCGGGGCGGGCCTGAGCGTGTGCGGGCAGCGAGGTGAGCGGGGAGGCGGGAGCGAGCCCGGCGGTGCGGGGCCGGCGGATCGCGGGCCCCCGCAGCGCGGCGGCCGCCTCAGGCGCGGGAGGCTGAGGAGGTGAATCTCCCGGCAGGAAGGAGTCGCAGCTCCTCTCTCCCACACTCCTCCGCCACCGCCCCGCTCGGGGAGCGGGGGCGGCCGTGCCCTTCTCCCCCCGGGAGGAGCTCCCGGCCCATCCCTGGCAAGGACGCGATGGAGGGCTCCCCCCGGCTCCGCCGGCGGCGGGGGCTGTGCGGGGAAACGCAGGTTTTGCCCCGGTTGCCCGCTGGGGTGATGTGGTGCGGCCTCCCCGGCGGCGGGTAGGCAGAATTGTGGTGTCATTGCTTGCCAGGAGCAGGTGTCCGTAAGTAGTTGAAGATGAAGGTGGCCGAGCATCTCTTGCAGAAACTCTGTGCTCAAGGTTACAGCCCCTCCCATGGAGGCCGGTGTTTTGCCGTGGCACAGGCACGTCTTTTGGATAGGTGTAGGCAGGGACCAGTTCCTCACGAAGAATGATGCTGTGGAACTAAGCTGGCTTTTTGCTTTATCAAACGTTTCTCTCTTGGTGTTTTTTTTGGTTTGGTTTTTTTTTTTTTTTTTTTTTTTTTTTTTTTTTTTTTTTTTTTTTTTTTTTTTTTTTTTTTTTTTTTTTTTTTTTGTGGCTGTGCGTGTTTTTTAGTTGTATTTAAGTTCTCAGTTGGATTGCTGCGGAGGTCATGAAAGGGTAAAACTGATTTAACGGGGTTGAGAGGAAGAGGGGCTATACCTTCAGGCATGCCACTTCTAAATTTTCATTCAGGCTGCAGCCTGGATGCCAGGCTGGCGGCATGATTTGCAATTGCTTGCTTGCAGTTTTTTCCCCTGTGGGTGATGTGTGCAGAAAACCTGCCCAGTTTTATATGGTCACTATATTTGGTTTCTGGAATCATCCCCTGTGCTGTCTATTTCTGCCTATGTAAAGGATTTTTGGTGTCTGGATGGGTGGGGAGGCTTCAAACAATATGAAGTTTGCCTTGCTTTGAAATCCTTGCCACAGATATTTTGAAAGGGAGGGAGAAGTGTGGAAAAATTGTGGTTGGTCCTTCCCGAGGCTCAGTTTTGTGGCTACGTGTTCCGAGTATGTGATGTGACAAAGAAAGCTGTAACTTGAAAAGGGGGAGCAGGATGTGAGAGAGCTAAATAAAAGAGTTTCTTTGCAGCTCCATCCATTTCAATGGTGCAGCTTTCCCAAGCCCCTTTCCATCGTCCATCATCACCTTCAGGCGGGTCGGAGGAAGGGGAGGAGAAGAGGATGAAAGCGGCCAAGCAGCAGGTGACCCCGGCTGGGGAGAGCCCGGCTCCCGCCAGCCCCCTGCAGTCCGCGCTGAGCACGGCGGCCTCTCCCTCCCAGGCGTATGAGACCTACATCGACAACGGGCTCATCTGCCTCAAACACAAGATCAGGAACATCGAGAAGAAGAAGGTAACTTGGTTTTCTTGCCCATGCCACCTATTTAAGCTGCCGATAGTAAAGCTCATTGCCTTTTAAATAATATTTCATGTTACTTCCATTATTTTTGATAGCTGGAGTAAGGTTATGTGTGTATGTAGAGAGCAAATATATGTTGATCTGAAGATGGTTCTCTAGACCAGTTCAGAACAAACTTGGATCTGATTTAAGCGTGGTTTATAGTCTTGCAGAAATCTTTCACCAATCACATGCGTCTGATATTAATTTAGATGTCAATTGTTAGTAAAATTGGAATTTAGAACACGTGTTTCCTCTGACAGTGGAAATACCAGATTATATTAAATATTTATTGCCCTTTACTTTGTGCAAATATATGACTTACGTATTTTAAATGCAGGCAAATGTTAGTGACTAGAGAACTTTTATGCAGAAATCCTCCAAAATTTGATCTCCCGTTTTGATGTCTGCTTTTCTGAGGCTGGGGGCACAGAACAGTGTTAGTAAGAATAGTAACTGATATAATGATACTCCTGAAACATTGTGGCTGTGGCTAGTCAGACTTCTGCACTCTACGGCTTTTCATTTGATTGGCAGGTGACTGAAGGCTGTGTGCTTGTTTTTTAATTAGGAGAATGTTATTTTCTGTAGGATAGAGTAAATAATGGTACTGTTGCTTTCAGTGCTGGATCTGGATTACAAGTAACGCAGTTGTGTGAATATGTTGTGCTACTCTAAATGTCTGAAAAGCTTTTAGTTATGTCAGGGCAAGGGGAGAGAGCAGATCAGACATCTGGCCATGTGCTTAGGGGACTTGATCACCCTGCAGGAGATGCAGTATTACTGCTGTCTCATGTCATGCATCATGCTGTAATTTTGAATAACATCAGACAAGCATGTTTCCTTTGTGTGATTAAACAAGTTTGTATTGTATTCTAATGCTGTCCAAGGAAGCTTCTTGTTGTGAATTTCAATGGTACCTTTTATTTTCACATGAATGACAACATGGCCTCATCAGCAAATAGAAGTGTGACTTACTCAAATGAGTAGAAAGTATTCCTTGCCTTATACTCCTATGAGTGAAGCTCTACTTACAGAAATGGAAAAGTATTTGACTTCATGGCAGTGAAGTCACCTTTCTTTTCCCTGAAGAAGTTTGCAATACCAAATAATTTAGTTTTGTATTGTTAACATCAGCATTTAGACTGCTTTGGTGTATTGGAAATAAATCTTATTTCTTCCCTGAATACACTTGTCCACTTTCTTAGGGAACAGGGCTATAAATTTTTGATGTAACTAAAGCCAAATTTCTGAAAGAAATAATATGGTCTATTTAAGGATAATATAACTAACTTCCAGCCTTTACTTGGGAAAGCTAAATAAGCCTAACTTAAACAAGGACACTGGATGTTTTTGAAGCCACTTAAAGATCTTGGGTCATTGCATTAGTAGTTCTTAAATGAAGCAAAAGTAGCAAGTAAGAACTGAAAGATCAGTGGTAGGAAAAGGAAGTAGACAGTCCTGCAGGCTGAAATGGCCAAATCAAAGGCATAGCAAAACTCTCCGTTCCTTTTTCCAGGAACAGGAGGAAGTAGGTTTTCTATTCTACGTTACAATATTTCACTCATATCCCTTACTTAATTTTTATAATATATTATATAATTTTTGATTTCTATATAATGTTTACTTTGAATTTTCTGCAGCTCAAACTGGAAGACTACAAAGATCGTCTGAAGAAGGGAGAAGCCCTCAATCAAGATCAATTGGTAAGCTTGCTTTATGCAGGAGTGGAAAGCCTCAAAGCCTTCTGATGTGGCAGGAAGGATGGGTTGCTGAAGGAGATGAGGGTGTTTTTACAGAAGCAGTGCCTACAGGCTTGTAAAGATCTTTTTTACAAAACCGAATTAAGAAATTATTGGTAATCAGGCTGAATGTTGAGCCTACAAGCTCTGTCTCCTGTTTTAATCCTCATTGTGTTCCTTGAAGTAATAGAAGATCCCTGTTTATCTTTGTATTGTAGACTTTAAGCTTCAGTGCTCCTGCACCTGTTTCTTAATGAGGGATCTGTGTGCAGCTGATCTATATGGCAGTGCAGGGTTAGAATCCAAGCCTCAAGAATTCTGAGGTGGCTAATTAATCCTCATGATTTCTTCATTAGCAGCTATTACTTGAAATTGCCTGTTATCTGCACAGTGCTGTTGGTTATAAGTAGCTGTTAATATAACTGACAGGGCGAGGGGTTTTTTTTTGTCTTGGTCTGGAATGGATTCTAGATCTGAAGCCAAGTTTCTGTAACCTGGAAGCTTTACCAGAGCTGAGTAGCAGTGTCACATAATCCCAAGAGTTTATTGCTTTAGTAACCTAGGAGTCACCTTTTTAAAATGTAGTGGACACATGCTAAAGAGTAATTGTCTGAGAGGTGCTGATACTTCAGTGACAGTGCTGATCCTGCCAATGAACCAGCTGGAAAAATATCATTGATAGCTAACTTCATCACAGTGCAGCAGTCTGAGAACACAAATTCTATTTTCTTACTGTGAATCATTTCTAAAAGAGTTAGACATAAATGGGATAAGAGGGGGAAATGGTAACTTCTTAGAAGTAGAGCAAACCTGTTGGAGTAAATTGTCATTTAGTACTTAACTGCAAAATCTGATGTGATCTTGTGCCATTTCAAGTGCAGAAGTAAATTAATTAAATGTGATGGTTTGGAGTAGGTTGATGACCTTTCAATTCCTTTCAACTCAATCTTTAATCAGGTGGGCAAGAAACTTTTGTGTTTAGATCATAGGTGTTCTTCACAATATGTTTGCTGCTATGAACAGTGAGACTATTGAACAATGTTCTGTAAATTGGAATAGTCTTGAATATGTTGACTACTTTGGTATATGCCCTGGACTGCAAAAAGCAGTTAGACAACAGTGTTTGGAAAATGGCATTAACTTGGTTACTGGATTTTAGTATTCCTAGCTGGGCTTCACCTTTTAAATTTTAGTATCTTCGTCCCAGTTTCTGGAGTTTCTTAGACTACTAAAGTAAAGAATTAGATTCAGTCTTCATAGTGAACTGACAAGTGGTAGTCAGACTGTTCAGGTGACTATTGTAGAAGCACATATACACTCAATATTTAATTCATAATCTAGTGAGTTCCCCTGCTTCAGTGGTTAAGATACAGAAATACTGCATTTATAATTTTCAGATGCAAATTTGTGGTGTATATACAAATTTAAGCTGGAGTAGAGCTTAAATAGATCTTAACACCTAAAGAAACCAACTGCCTGTAATACAGTGGTGCTCTAATATAACTTGATGTCATCTATAGTTTTAGTTTTCTCACACAGATCAAGAAGTTCATGGCTGGTGATGAACTTGTTTTGCAAGCAATTTGGATTAAGCTGTAATTACTTATGGTGAATGCTTGCCAGACCTAATGTGTGTGCTATCCTTACATTAGGAAACATTTGTTTCAAAAATAAGGCGCTTCCAGCAAGTTAAATGCTCTTATTGTGCTGTTTTGCAAGCTGAGCAGATTTTCCTCAGTACTGTTCTTCCAACATGCTCTGAATGAATGCTAAGAACAGGTGTGACAGAAGAAATCTGTTGCTTTCCTGTGGGCTGAGGTACAGCTTGTCATGAGAGCAGTGGTAGCTGTTCTTGATGTTTTCACGTGGGGAGTTTCACTCTGCAATTTGTGTTGTTAAAAGCACAATTACTGTAACCTGACTAGTAAATTGTTAGTGTTAATTGTGAGTCTTCCTCAAATGTGTGGGCATTGGATTCTTGGAAGTCATTCTCTTGACTGCTAAGTGAATTGCTAAATAGTACTTCAAAGCTGCTTGGTAAATTGTGTGAAGACAACTTAAACTCAGGTGAGTGCTTGCACTTTGTGTTGAGTAGCATTTAGTCCTGGTAGTGTCTTGTATACCACAAACAAGGTAATAAAAGTAACTGAGCAATCAAACTGAACTGATGAACATAAACTTGTTTTCCAGTTGCTCAGGAGCACATATGGAATTTGCAGATGTCCCAAATCTTATTGGGAGAGTAGATTAAGCTTTTGTCACTGCACTGATGAAACGCTAACACCGCTTTGAAAGAGCTTTATATTAGACTGATGGGCCTGTTCTAGAAAAACCTGTGATATCATGTCAGGAGCATAAACCAAACTGAGTGTAAAGCACATGTGAACAACTGGAATTAAGCTGTTACTTCATGCCTTGTGGTGTTAAGGTATGAGCAGCATGTCTGAAATCCAGCATTTTGCTATCTTCAGAGCTGTCAAGGGAACTTAGAGCAATTGACTGACCCATTAAAAATGGTGTATATCAAAATGCAATTAATAATCTACTGCAGTTTGTGTTTTTGAAGACTAGCCAGTAAAATACTGGTCAAGCCGTTAGTGAAGACAGGAACATGGCTTCTTTTGTGGAAACTAAATTGGAAAAAGTTTTTTTCCAGAAGTATGACTTGCCTTGTGTATTTCTAAAGTTGGTATAAGTTTTCTGTAAAGGCATTCGGTTAAGCATGAAGGCAGAAGATCTCTGCTGAACTTCTGTTTTCCTTTCAGGCTTTCAGACCAGTCTGATTTTAAACAGCTGTTTACCTCTGATTGCCAAGACCTATATAGGCAAACTTGTAGGATATCTGTTTGGTGCTGTGAGCTGGCTTTGCACTGCATCTCAGACAGTTAAAGGTGAATGATATTTGCAACTAAAGTTCAAGTCCTAGCTACAGACACAGTAGCTTTAAAAAGCTACAGTTTCTGAAAAGTGCACAAAAAATGACTACTTCACAATGAGAATGTAAGTACAAGGCAATTGAGTTGCAATCAGTAGTCTTAAGCATGAAAAATACATGTTTAGCTATTCCTTTGTAGGAGGCAGTAGAGAAATATGATGAAGTAGTGCACAACCTGGAATTTGCCAAGGAGCTTCAGAAGACTTTTTCAGGACTTAGCCAAGATGTAAGTATAACTGTTCTTCTCTATATTGACAGGAGGTAACTGCAAAATTTGTGCTACTTCTTTAATGGCTGCACTTCTATTCCAGTACACCCCATACTAGGAAGTTCCTGTCTTGTATGTCTGGAGCAGTGAAGTCTAGGCAGAGACTGAGGAGCAGTAGATTAAGGAGAACTGATTGGGACTTGTTAACCAGTTGTCTTTTTGTGACCACTTGGTAGCCAAAGGCTAGAGAAGATTCAGTGACTCCAGTGGTGGGCCCCTAAATGGCTGGGGTCTGGAAAATGAGACCTGTAAGGAAAGCCTGGAACAACTGGGGGGCTTGCTGGGCCTGGTCAAGTGAAGGCTTGCCAGGAGATGCGCTGTTATCCTTCAGACAGCAAATACAGAAAGGGTGAAGCTGGGATTTTTGATGGCAGATGTGGTAGGAGAAGCAATGATCAGTACTTGAAATGACTCCAACCAGGCAGGAGGAAATGGTCACTCAGCGGGTGATTCAACATTAGAAGCAGGATGCCTAGGGAAGTGGTAAAATCTGTCCTTGGATTTCTTCAACATCTGTTGGTTTCTGCCAACACCTGACTGCACAAAGCTCCAAGCAACCTGGTCTTGATTCACTGTAGCCTTTCTGGAGGCTGGGCTAGACAATGTCCCAAGATCGCTTTCAAACTGAATTTTTTAATGCTTCTGGTGAGGGAAAGTGCTGGTGTTAAATCACGTTGACTTCAATGAGAAGTATGTTCCTCAGTAAAATTTAACTGAAGCTTGTGGAGTTTGCTACTTAATCTGCCATAGATGTCTCTAATTGTGGCAAGTCACAGATTTAGTGCTTTATTTTGGTCTTTGTTCAGGAATTAAAGCACTACACACATTATTTTATGCAAGTGTTTTGTCTTTGGAGAAACTGGTCTCCTGGCTCAAGGAAATTCTACACTTATGGAAGATTTGATCCAAGGTAGTGGCAGGAAGCTAAACATGATTAGTCACTCTGCCTCCTACAGACTGCTGAAGGACTGGTACCTTGTCACCCAGTGTGTCTTTGTTCAGGTGTTTTTAGTAATCCAGCATTAGCTTCTACTGGTTCATGTTTGTTCTTCAACTTATGCTGTGTTTAAAGGCTAACCCACCTTGTTTTCAATTTGGCTCTGTGTCTGCTGGTATGGAGTCTACAGCCAGTAGCCATTACTGGATCACTATGGGCCATTCTGGCAACAGCATCCTTGCATTTTTTGCAGTGTGTTGTAGGGAACAAAATTTTCATAGATCTTGACACATATTTATGCATTTTAAATTCTGCAGTTATTTGGATAGTTTCTGCTAGGGAGTTCTATTAGTGCATGATGAGACACTTGAATGCACATTCTGTATGTGTTCTGTAACTCATGTTGTTGCATATTTAATGAGTGTTTCAGTCTTCTGCTAACAGAAATGATTGTAGCGTTCTGCTGTATCCTTTAAGCTGGAGTATTCAAAAGTGAAAAGCAGTTATCTTACTAGGAGAAACTTGAGACAAGTTCTGCCTCTCTAACTCTGTGGTAAATATTAAAGGTCAGCTGGGCCTGGATTGGTGCACTGGTTTCAATTCTATCAGTTTCGGAGCTGCTACAGTAAAATAACTAGCAGGAATAATCAGGGTCTAGATATCACAAAGGTGTATCACAAGTGAAGCTACCAGTATCCAGTTTGACTGAAAGTTAGATGTGTAGACAATTAGTAGATAAATGGGAAGCAGTTCCAAAGGAGGAGCTTAAAAGATTCTGGATATCAAAAGAGTTAGGTGCTTCTGTTATCTAAACAAAATTAATAGTTGGTTTCCTCATTGTAGGATAATCAATACTAGACCTCAATGTTTCATCCTAGAATCTTATTACTAAACAGGATTAAACACACTAAATTGTGTTTAATTGTTGAATTTTGCATTAAAATAGCTGCTGAAAGCACAGAAGAAGGCTCAGCGGAGAGAGAGTCTATTGAAGCTTGAAGCAGAGAAGAAAAAGCTGCGTACAATACTTCAGATCCAGTATGTGCTGCAGAACTTCACTCAAGAGCATGTTCAGAAAGATTTCAAAGGTGGTGTGAATGGTGCAATATACTTGCCTTCTAAAGAACTAGACTACCTCATAAGATTTGCAAAACTGACGTGTCCAGAAAGAAATGAGAACTTGAGGTAAGTTCAGGGATTTTTGTCTAATTAGTATGCTTCGTTTGTTGGGGTACATGTCCTCTGTTTGATACTGCCGTGTCTTTAAATACCATGTTTTGGAACATTAATTAAAATTCTCTTCAGTGCACTTGCTTTAGTCTGAGATGAGGAATGTAGCAGATTTACCTCACTCGGAGCATTAGAGGGAAGCTGCAGTAATTACAGCCTCAGGTACAGGTTACAGACAGACTTTGCCATTTTATGTCTCCCTGAGAGACTGAGGGGACATAGTCCAATACCATCCTTAGCAGGGAAGCTGGGTATGCACTGCTTCTCTGAGGTTTCACTGTTCATGAAGTGAAAAAAGTGCAGTAAAATCAGAACTTTCTGTATTCCATTTACACTGGTGATTCAGATGTGCCTCTTTATTCCAGAGGAATGTAAGATGGTGCTCCTGAGGCGCTCTTGCTGTTAGCTTCCAAGTGGCTTTAAAAAATTGCCTGAAATTTTTGATACCTCTGCACTAAATGTCATGCATGTTACCAGGTTGTCAGCAGAGGTAATGTCAGTATCAGTGCTCATGTGGCACTGCTCTGGTGCTGTGATGGCTCATGCTTAGTGTGACAGCCTGTCTGGTAGGATAGTGCAGCAAGAATTGTATTTGAATATGGAATAAGTAGTTATTAGGTGGTAAGTTGAGACACTTTATGGGTAAGTCATGTGTGAATATGGACTGATTCTTTAAATGCCTCAAAATTCTAGTTGTCATACACTAGACTTGCCTAGTCTTAGCTGTTTAGTTCACTACTTCCAAAGAACACTGCTTATAAAAAGCTACACAACAGGAGTGTG
>WAAE01003758.1:0-38477 GCA_013400495.1 Nicator chloris | reverse complement strand
CCAGAGCACGATGAATATTCGTAGTTCCTTTTGAAGCTAACACGAGTGGTTGGTGCAGAGTTCTTTTCCACCAGTTTTTTTCCTATGGCTACAGGTTGTCATCAGCACCAACCTCAGTACTACAGGCCACAACATTTTGTAAGGACCAGTGCTTGCCTTAGGAATCAAACCAAATTACAGTAGGACTGTTCCAGAGGGTTGCTGCATCCCTACAACTACAGTAACTGCTATTTTCCCAGGCTGTCCCAGAGCATGACATTTTTCAGCCCTGTTGAGGACTTCCTGCTCTGCTGGGTCAAGTTCACTGAAAAACAGTGAATTCCCTAATAGGAAGTTTGCTCTTCCTTTACAGTGCAGGAGAAAATTTAATGTTTCCCATTAACAGCTCCACAAAAGGCTCTCATTTGAGAGGGGTCAGGATTTCCAAACCCTTCCTCAATCTGAAAGAAATGGGAAAAGATTTGCCCTGCTCTTACTTTCACAACCACTGATCCTGATTCTATTCCTATAAGGCCAGTAAGACAAACAGGTAAAACAAAGACATGGGATTTTAGGTAAGATTTCTATATAGTTTGTATTTCTAAACCAAATGTTTTTTACATAGACAGTGTTAGTGGGAAAGAGACATGCTAATTTTTCTGGATGAAAAATGTATAGAAGTGAAATTTGCCCTTCAGGTACCTCATCCCTTCCTCACACTCAAATTCTAAAATCACCCAGTAATCTCACAGTCACCATCAGCTGCCTTTTCCCCATGGCAGAGCCACTACTGACCTCCTGGACATCCCAGTGCTGGTTGCTGTTGTCTGTCTTCTTTGTACAGTTTTGAGGGATAACCTTCCCGTGTCTGACATCAAGGCAAAGCAGTGGAGCAGAACCAAGCCAGATTTCCTTCATGCTGTTATACTCAAAGTGCTGGGAAAGGGAGGGTTTGTTTAAGCAGTGATGGATGGACATCCCAGTTTGTTTTTAAATGCAAATTCTAAAGACAAGCTCCTGAGTATGTTTGTTAAGATGCAACCCAAACATGAGTGACAGAAACCCAACAGCCTTGACGCTTCAAAGCAGTCCCCCTGCTAGCTAATTCCGGCATAACTATTTACCTAAGGAGAGGCTTTGTGAACTATGATTGTGAGTAACATAAACCCACCCAATCATAAAATGTTCCAGTTTAATAAATGTTTGAACAGAAGGGTGTTTCTGACAGTGTCTTCACATGCTGCAGTTTGAAATGTGCCTGCAACTCACCCTGAGCTAGACCAATGCCAGCTAGGGAGTCTAAATGAGTTTACCTCCTGCCTTAGACTACAGTTCAGGCATTAATCTTCTGATTTAGTCACTAATGGGGAAAGACCCCACCTCCCACCCCCCAGTATTCTGGAACTGTTATGTATTTTTTACTCACAAGCTTTCTGTTCCCCAGACACTACCAAATATACTAAACAAATAAATACTTAATGATGTCTTGTGGAGCAAAGTGTGGGTATCTGCCTCAGTGACACATGGGACATTGGCATTTTTCGAGTGGCACTCAGCTGTGGAAGAGTGAGCATCGTTGCCTTGGCACATGCTAATTTTGAACATGCCAGTATTTCCACTAGTGTCAACCCAGCCACTTACATGTTGGAGTGCTTGTCTTCTGCATGGCTCCCCAGATCTGACACAGTGCCTATATACTCCAAGTATACATTACCTGGGTGAGACTGTCACTGCAAGGGGAGAGTTCAATAGAGCCTTCTGCAGTAGATCTTCCAGGCCTGTAATCTGCACAGAAGCCAACACCAGTATTGTAAAGCTGTAAGTAAAGGTTTATACTGAAATAAATCACAATTGGATACAAAGAAAATATCCTTCAGCTAATATTTTGTGATTGTATGCTTTTATGATATATGATTTTGTTCATAAATCAGGCAATATTTTTTTTCTTTCAGACTTGATCTTGCGTATTGACCTTGCAAACTAATGTGATATAAAAGGCAGAGTTTCACCAAGGGTAAGTGTTACCCAGTGAATTTTGTTTAAATTAGAGAGATCCCCTTCTGGATTTAACTATTATGACAATTAAAAGAAAGGTATCAAAATGTTTATCCTAGTGGCAAATTGCACTTCAACGGGACACTGTAGTCAGAAAAAAACCAAGATATTCCAGAAGAAAAGAAACGTGACAATTCCTGTGATCCACACTCAGTTCTTACACTTTTCTCAAGCCAACTTCGAAAATAAAGAGCACACAAAATAGTAAAAGGGCACAGTAAAATCTGGCTAAAGATAGCTGAGTGTGAATTAACTAGTAGACTTTTTTGCCCTGTTGGGGGAAACTCCTTCCCAGTAAGCCTGCTGGGAATAAATTAATATTTAATGAATTATAATTATCAACTATGTGTTTAAAAAAACCCCAGTCATTAAGAATATTTTGTCCTGCACACAGTCAGCCAGGGAACTGCTATTGCTATCACTTCTGTCCTTTGGGAAGTGCAGGACTGAAGAAACGCTTTTTTTCTCTTTGCGCATGGGTCAGCACAGAGATATCTTGGCTGCTCTCACTTCTGCCATCTGCATGAGGCAACACAGTTCTTTTCCTTTACTAATGGCACCTGAAGAACCTAAGGTTAGGATCCTCTGAGCTGTGACACTGAACTGAGTCAGACACTCTGGGTTCAGTTCCTGGCTGGTTTTCAACATTTATGTGAGAATTTGTGCCAGCTCTTTGTCTCTGTCTTTTTCTTTCTCCCCCCACCCTGGTTGCATTGCCTGTTTGGACTGAGTACTCAGGACATGGAAGTGACTCAGGAATCTTTGAACAATGCAAAAAAAACCCATTCTTTATAGTGTGTTTTCTCTTACCTTGCCAGAGAATCTTGGTGTGTCTCCAGGTTGGGAGAGTTCAGGGTACACATTTGATACAAACCACTGGAAATTTCTACAGCCCAGTCTCTTCTGTAGCTGAAGGCGCTCGCTGCAGTCTGGCTTTTCTGCCTTTATGGAGAAAGGGAGAAAGGGCAACAGGGTTGCTGGGATATTTGTGTTTGAGATGCTAGGAGTGGAAATGACTACACAGGAATTATTTCTACCACCTTTTCTATCCTGAATGTGGTAGATATTGATGTGTATCTGTTATGACATATGCAAAGGGAGAGATCCAGCTATCGCCTTCCTCAAACATTGTGCTAAAACAGCCACAGTCTGGCATTGTGACAGAAGTGTTTTGGAAGTAGCATACATTGTGAAAATCAGTATGTCCTCTAAAATTATTATTGTACTGCAAGATAAGTCAGTCTTTGTCATATTTTTATTTTAGGAAGTCAGGACCAAGTTTGATAGTTGTTGCACTGAAATTCAGTGGGATTGTATTAGACTGCCATTTAATACAGAATTTTTCCTGCCTATAAAAACTCAATTTCCTGGCCTTTAACAGCCCAAATTACCCAGTTACTGTCAGTCCTCTAAGATCAGAGGGAGTAAGTGATGGCAGAATTTAGCCCAAAATATAGGCGATCACCTATTATCTTTCCATTATCTTACAATTACTAAATCTAATGAACAAAGATGTTTTGCTGCTATAAATGCATAAAACCTTTACTTTGATTTCTCTGTTTTCTCGAATTATAAAGACACAAAATCAGCTCTCAACTTTCCTGGTTGCAACCCTGTCATGAAAAAACACAAATGCTTTCAACTCTTGGTGCAGCTGCAGGCATCTGCACTGCAAAGGACTGACAGTCACAATATTTGAGGGTATTTAGCACCAAAGATGACTAACAGGGTTCTCAAAACCTCTAAGCACTTGTGTCTAATTCTTCAGTTTCAAACCCACAGAAAACACTTTTCTAAATCTCTCAGTGCCCAAATATTAAAAACATCTAACAAACCTTAAAAGTCTCTCTCCTCTTTCTTGCCAGCAGTAGATCTTCCCCCTTCATGTTTCTACTTTTGAAAATGGAGTTTGGGATTGGATTCCAGGAAACTAGTCTGGATTTCTTTGTCAAAAATTAGAATTGGCACTATAAGCAGAGAATTGCCTGTAAGTAACTTTTTCCCGGACCAGCTATTTCTCTGTATCCATAAAAATAGAAAGAAAAGGACTTTGCAGCATGGCAAACACTGACAAATGAAGGGCCTTGGAGATAAAAGGTGAGGTGTCTGTCTCTAAAGGCAGGGATCAATCACTCCATGTGGCACTGTTTGTCAGCCCTTGGAAACTCCACAGGCAAAGCTTAACAGTTGCAGTATGTTAGAGAGAACCTCATACTTCAGTGTCAGTCTTAGATTCAATAAGCATAACAACAAAGTTTAGCAATTCTGCACCACACAAACCTGTCCTCTAGAGGTTTTCCTGGAAAAGGGGAAAGAGAGAAGTAAAATGCTTGCCCTAAAAAGAGATGTTTCTCATGAGACTCTGCTTTGGCTGAGGAAGGCAATGGCAGTAAATCTCATTTTATCATACTAGTTACAGTCTGCATTTGACGCCAAATAAATGGTGTAAATAATGTAAAGAAAGTCATTGTCCCCATAAACCAATCTGAAAGGAAACTGTGCTTGTAAATTAAATATGCAAACCGCACAAGAAAAGGAGCAAAAGAGCTGGTTGTTGAAGTAGTAGAGACCTGGGAAGAGCCTAATTCATCTGTTTAATGTTCACACCACGGGCATCCTGAGCAAGATGTGATTCAGACCATAAACCAAGAAGGGTTGTAAAGCCACCTAAATGGGGGTCACTGGCTGTTTTCTGCAGTGAGAAGCCGTGGTGGTGAAGACTCACGGAGAATTCTATAGTGGCCCATAGGTGGCTCTGCTCACCCTCTCAGCGCAATAAATCCCCTCAGGGCCCTTTGCAGTTGACTGGAAATAATGTCCTTGCTTGCTTGTGCCTTTTGAATAACATCCCACTGCACTGACAGGCTGAAAACGTCGGCTGTGAAAGAAAGGAGCACACAAAAAGGGCCATTTATGTTATGGTATGCTGCACACAGAGATCATAACATTGATCATTTGAGGGAGCATCATACTCAGAAGTAGAAAAAAAGTATTCTGGCTAGAATAAACTCAGGCAAAAGGTCATGCTGCTTACAGCTAGCAAGCTGTATCATTGGTGACTGTAGTTTTAGTAAAGAAAATTGCTTCTGAGCTGACAACAGAAAAGCCTTCAGGGAATTATTAAATGACTTAAAGACCTCATTGCCCATTTTAAAAGGCTTGGTCTAGTGGCTATAACCCTTTGTGAGTCAATTGACAAGCTCCTGGCCAGTGGAGTTCAAACCTGCAACACAGACAAGGAGGGAGGATCTTTTCAAAAGATGTGAAAATAAGAGTAAAAAAGGAAACACAATAGTTCCAGGCTCTACAATCAGTAGGCTTACTGGAGAGGCAGATCCACTGGTGGAGCATAAGGAGGTCGGACTAGGTGATGAGAGAAATCACGCCAATACACAGCTCTATTCCTCTCCCACTACAATGCAGCTCCTGCTGGATCTGGCTTTCTTGGGAGATGGCCAGCCCTGAATGACTGACGCATGTAGGACAGATCTTCCTGGAGCCAGTGCTGCTCATCAGTGCAGATGAGCTCATTAAAGCCATCAGGATTGGTGGCAGCCTGGGCTGTAGCGACCAAGCCCTTGTTGAGTTTGTGATCTCAAGGAGTGTGAGCCTGGTGAGGAGCAAAGTCAAGACCCTGAACTTTGCAAGAGCAAAATTCCAGCTGTTTAAGGAGCTGATGAAGGAGATCCCCTGGGAAACTGTCCTTAAGGGCAGAGGTGCTGACTAAAGCTGGCAGCTCTTTAAAGCCACTTTTCCTACAGTGCAAGAGCTCTCTATCCTGGTGTGTAGGAAATTGAGCAAGGCAGGCCAGAAACTGGTATGGCTGAGCAAGGATCTGCTCCTCAAACTGCGGAGTAAGAAATGCACAGACAGTGAAAGCAGGGACAGGTGACCTGAGGAAAGTACAGGGATATGGTTTGAATGTGTAGGGGTGGAGTCAGGAAAGCCAAGGCAAAGCTGGAACAGGACTTGACAAGGGACACAAAGAATCACAACAAGAGGTTCTATAAATACATAGGTCAGAAAAGAAAGGACAAGGACAGTGTACCACCCCCTCCCCACGGTTAACCCAGAAGACTGAAGTGGTGACAACTGATATGGAGAAGGCTGAGTTGTACTCCTCAGTCTTTGCTGGCAGTCAGGCTCTCCATTCTCTCAAGACCCTGATCCTCTGAGTGAGTGGGGAAGGGGAATGAAGTCCCTCCCCCTATAAAGGAAGAGCAAGTTGGGGATGACTTGATGAAACTGAATAGAAGTGAAGGCTTCAGGGAGAATTTAGAGCAGCCTCCCAGTACCTAAATGGGCCTTACAAAAAGGAGCAATAATTTTAAACTGAAAGAGAGCAGGTCTAGATTAGTTATTGGGAAGAAATTCTTTACTCAGAGGGTGGTGGGTGGTGAGGTCCTGGAACTGGTTGCCCAGAGAAGCTGTAGATGCCTCACCCCTGGAAGTGCTCAAGGCCAGGCTGGATGGGGCCCTGAGCAAGCTGACCTAGTGAATGGCATCCTTGCACATGGCAGGGGAGTTGGAATGAGATGATCTTTAAGGACCTTTCCAACCCAAACCATTCTCTGTACAGTGATTCTATGATTCTATGGAACACAGGAGCAAATATGAATGGGAAACTGTACAGCACCTACCCATGCTCTGCCTAAAAGCTTTCAGTGAATCTTTTTCTCTTTAAAAGTGTGGCATTGTTAAATGAACAGGAAGATAAACAATACATTTTCATTCAGAACAGCTCACAACTTTGTCCACTGCCTTGTAGAAAGAACCTGACTACAAGAAAAGGTCCCAGAGCCAGAGAATTCCTGAGAACTGCAGCAACATTCACGTTATTAACAACATTAACTACATCACCAACATTCCCCACAGCTGCAAGACTCCCAATAAGCAAACATCCACTTGTTTGTAATACAAGCGATATACAGTTCCTTGACCACCCCTGATCTGCCATGGAGACTGTACTTAAAAAACAGCTGTGGCCATTCTGTAGTTATTGGATTGTGTGTAACCTGCAGATGGTTCAAGTGTAGCTGCATGCCAGGGCTACACCACACATTGCTTGAAACCCTGTTCTAGCTTACAGGCTGCTAGGAATCCAAATTCCTGGAGGAATGTCTAGTCAGATGCCTGCACCATGCTTCTAAGAAAATGTAACTTGTAAATAGTGGTGAGTTGAGATCTGACTTTCTCAGTTCAGTTACTTCTGGATATGTCAGTTCAGGCTAAAAGCCACATCTTTTTTATCTCAACACAAACCTTGGAAACAGACTTCTACAGCTGTCTTTACCTTGCTGATTAAGAAAGCCACTGTGTCACGCTTGTAGAAGTTCTCTTTAAACGAGCCCAGCCAGGTCTCTGCTATTCGAATTTTGTTCCTCACCATGGCCTCTTCATAGGAGAAAGCACGCGGGAAGTGATTCCGATAGACGTGCCCAACTCGGGAGCATGGGATAATTTCTACAGAGCCACCACAGAGCCAGGTCTGAAACACAGGTGAAAGCACAAAAAGAGATTACCTTATTTAGATTACTTTAGTCTGAAATGGAGAAGCTCCTTCAGTCTAGACTCTGCTTCAGGAAATCCTGGAAACAGCAGGAGCATTTTTATATGCTTCTTCATACATTGCTCCCCACAGACACAGAGAAGATACTGGGCATTCAGACCTCTGATTTGACCCAGTATGGCTATTTATATGCTTTTATGTTTTTCTGTGCACAAACTGTACAGAGTAGTGGAGAGATCTGAATGCACACCTTCCCTTGTCTAGGACAATAAAAACACTATGCCCTTTGTGCCTGCAATTTCCATTGGTTTTCAATATCAGTTATTCTTTGTATTCAGCAAAAACCAATGCAAAGGATTTATATAAACAATTTGCTATTAAAACTACGGCCTGGCAAAGACATAAAGCTACTCTCCCCTTGGTGCATGTTAACATGCCAGAATAGAAGAGGCAGCTTTCAGAGGGTGCCAAAAGCAGTGACTCAGACCTCAGGCAGATAGTGATAGCCAGCAAAACTTCCTTCTCCTGACATAATGCTCCTAACTCACAGCAGCTGCATGTTCTTGTGTAGTCCTGACAGGCTGTGGAGTGCAGGGACTGATTTCTGCAGGGACAGATATCTGCAGGGAAGGTTGTAGTCTCCATAACCCGACATTTTCTGCACCCAACATGTTTTTACCAATATGTCTTTGCTTTTTCACTCTGGATCCTTAAAATTGCAATAGTTATCAGCTTGATGCTTTAATTAAAGTCTTTACCCTAATAGATAGTTCCAGGTTTTCTGCTCCCCACATGGTCATGTCAGAATCATAAGCTCCAGTATTTTGGAAGTAATGTCGATCCATAGCCACCACTGCACCAGCTACTGCAGGACTCCTGTGTAGAAAACAGTTTGGAAGTGAACACCTTGAGTTATGGATAAGGAATTACACAGAGGGTGAAAATTCCACCATTTCCATAGAGAGAGTATTATAAAATGATTCAATATTGCTCCATATAAGCTTGAATGAACTGATTATCTAACCAAAATAAAGAACAACTGGAGTGTAATTCTAGGATTCGCTTGAGGGAGGGAGCTAAGACCTGAATTATAAAATAAGACTCAGAACACTGGGGAACATTGTACACATGTACATTCAAAACAAGAGACAAACAGATCATGATTAAGACATCTCTTTTAACTCTGTATGACTTGTCTTTCGCTTTCCCTACAAACTTCCACACCTTGTTTAGTTAGGCAATACTCTAGTTGTGTTGATGCGTGGAAAGTATTTATCACATTGAAAGTGTGACTGCAATCTAGTTAGAAAGATTACTAAAGGCCAAAACAAACAGCACAAACAAAAAAACTATCCCTTCAGAATTATTAACTGAGCATATGCAAGTAACCACACCTTTCTCTTGTTAGCTGGAAGATGACCCAAGATGACCCAAACTGTACAGTTTTGCTGCTGAGCTGAGCAAGGCACATTGGCTGATGGACTGTTACCTGATAGGGCTGATGGGAGACTGTCGTACCTTCTCTTCATGCTCTGGCACTGGTTCCCAATGAAAATCTAATTTCCAATCAAAAACACCTCGATGCAGGCCCACAGAGTGATAGTACTGGAAGGTCTTCCAGTCTATGACATCTATGACAGGGGAGACGACAGTGTTTCTGAAAAAGACAGTACCATTTATTTCCAAAACCAAAGCATAAGTTAAGTTCAGTACTCTGTTAGTCAACATTTGTTCTCCTCTTTGACACTGTCAAGCACGAACAGTTCTCTAAATGCTGAGTGGCCTTAGTTTCCCTGCTGACAGAATCTCAGGTGCTCAGTGCATGGGAATACTGAGCATCCAGCGAGGAATCTAAAGATCAATAATTTACTAACACCCTGTACCTCGCATTGTCATTTAACACTATCCAGGATTTTGTTATGAGTTAACAAAAGAATTATGAGTTATGAGTTTTGTTATGAGTTAACATCAGAATTCTTAAAAAGCTATTTCACACAGAGGCCCCAACCTCTGATGCTACAGGCTCTGCATGGATGCAAAGTTTATAACGGAAGATGGTTTTGGCCTTTCACATTTTACTATCCTTTGATTTTCCTGTAGATGTTGCACACACTTCATGAGTTTATCACATCAGGCCAATAAGGAGTGGACTTATCCTAAACTGTCTCTGCTGGTTGCTTTGAAAATAATATTTGTTAGTGAGTTCATAAGCCAGTGCCTGTTTGTATTTTATCATAATCTTAGAATGCTCTTGCAAATGCACTGTCACAGTGTGGAATCTACTTTTAAGAGCAAGAACAGAGCCATTTTTCTGTAAGTGGCAATCCTTGAATTCATTTCTAACTAAAGTTAAATTTGGATTAATCTGAGAAGAGGTACTAGACATTTCCCTCTGGTGAAGAAGTCACAATATTTCACAGTGTACTTGCACATCATCTTGGAATTAACTTGTAGTTCAGAACACTCTTCAGTGTTCCTTGTTTTCAGGTCAATTATATATCCCATTTGGAAATTTTCAGAGTATGAATGAAATGGTATTAGGGACTGCAGGGAAAAAGTGTTGAAGAATAACATTATCCATGTCTTGTCTGTTATGCTAAAAGGATAGTCTTTGGTCTCAGTGCAAAGGCTTGTCTATAGACAGAAGTTCCTCCTGGAGAAAAATCAGTAATATTTAAGGGGGTTTAAAGTACACTGGAAAAAATTATTATTGTTCTAGAGTAGGAATATCAATATAGGAAGTTATTCCCTAGGAAAAAACTTCCTGCTAAAACAGAGAGAGAAAAAAAATGAAATGGTCAGTTTGGGGGCAAAATGTTGATGTTTTTATCTCCTCTTTTAAGATGTATATGTTGGTCAGAAATCACATGGAGAGAGATTTGCTTGAAACATAATACTGTCAGTGAAGAAAGGACATCTCAGAAATCTCCAGTGCAGTGAGACATTTGTATTTTTCCACGGCAGAGGCCAGATCCAGCTAAGGAAGATGGTAGCTCTGGGTCATGTTAAAGTAATCTCGACAAATCTTCTCTGCATCTACAATCACTAGAATAATTTTTTTTCACTATCCGAATGAGGGGAAACTCCCAACTTTGTTTTTTCACAGTTGACATTTCCTGTAGAGGATTTTAGAAGCCCACAGAGAAACAGCCTACTCCTTGCCAGTTGATAGTACAAAGATGAACCATGCAGAGGATTGCTTTACAATGACTCAGTTTTGTTCCTAATAAGAGCAGACTGTCCTATGATGAGCTTAAGCCAGGAAGATTTAAAATAGAAAAGTGATTTTATTTTTCTGCTCAGGTGTAAAACCATCCTTTATGATATGCAATAATAGGCAGTCTTAGAAACAAGCATCTGGTTTATAAATAGGTGAGAAAATTTTATGGTGACATGCAGCATTTGCAGGCATATACATTAAGGCAGTGAGCTCCTGTCATCCTTCCACAGGACTCAAGAAGAAATGGAAAAAAGTAATACTAAAAATAATAAAGCTGATATCCTTCCCAGATTCTCCTAATGATGTCCCTGTGATACAGTTTTTTATCTATGACAGGAGAAACCACCCAGCACTCAAGCCAGCAGGGCCCTTTCTACTGACAGATTTACTCACTAACAGCATGCAGAGGAAACTACCTGCCTCTAAAAGTAACTGAAGGTAGTGTCCCTCTGGACTCACACAAACAGGCATTTCTTTTCTTTGATATGCTGGGGGAAATCCATCTGACAAGTGAAATGGATTTGAAATTACTAAATGTCAAAAACGAGTCCCTGTAATAGTGATTGCTACAGCCTGCTGCATGCCCCAGTGAACGAGTATCTCTGAAAATTGCCTGGTTGGGAGTGTAGATGCAGATGAACTGTTCCCACCTCAGTTTGCTGCTGCTTGCTGAAACCCACACTATCTATTGCTACTGGTTTATCCATTCTCATTCAGACAGGACCGAGGAATTAATGACCCCAGGGTAGTTTATTTTGCAACTTCAGGTTCAAGAGGGAAATATCAGGAGGGCATATTTGAGTAGAAGCCAGAGGCAATGTAGACTAAACCACTCAAAAGACCTTGACCATGCAGACCAGACCACATGAACTGATCCTGGATAGTTCAGATAGAGAAAATACAAATATAGACACACTCAGATATATTCTGGATGAGATGATCCAAACATTTCAGACTACCCTACATTTTCATATCATTGCAACTATTAAAAACCTGTCTTTTTTTTTTAATCCGCCTTAAATTTGTTGCCACTATAAAGCTCTAAACTCCAATGGTGCTTCTGGCATCAGCACAATTGCTCCTAAGTGTAGGCACCACAGTAGTAGTTTTAGTTATTGGGCATTGATTCTTCAAAATTCCAGTTCAAGAAATATACCAGTAAGGACATAACAAATTCTGATAGTTTGGAGACCAAGCAATTATCCAAACTATCTGCAAAGTATGACATGGAAAATTACAGTGTTTAAGCTGAAGATAACTTGCAGGAATAGGTCACATTCTATCACGGTTAAATTAAACCATGAACCAGAACAAAATAAAACCTGATCTCCTTTCCCACAAAATTATACAGTAAAAACTGATAACTGTGTTTTAGAGCTACTACTTGTGTAGCTTTTTCAGAACACCAAGATTAACAATTTTCAAGAGTATGTTTGTAAGTAATTCTAGACCTTCACCTAGTGTAAGTGTAGTATAGTCATGATGTAGCTCTGCTGAAACCAACAGAAACACACCTTCTTAAAACTAAATATTGGGAATGTCTTTCTGATCTGAAATAGAAGAATCTAGTAACTTTATCTTGTGTGAAAATTGGTCAATATTCAATTTTAATCCTAATCAAGCAGTGCTTTACCCATTTTTTGGTTGGTATGATTTAAAAAAAATAGCTGTTTTCTGCATATTCAATGATGGTTTGATATTTGTGTAGTTCTAAATGCAAATTTGCAGTAGATGATAATTGGAGGATGTTCTTAGCTATTCTTGTTTTTAATTGGGTAACTGGCAGACAGCGGCTTCTCGGCACTTTGAAATAAACACAAACTACTGCTAATTTTACTCTGTGGAATCTGAGGAAAGGGAAAAACAGGAAATTGAAATACAACTAGCAGCAAGGCTTGAACTGTTTGACTAATCTGTGAATATTTCAAATGCTTGGAACTCACACAAATTACAAAAGGTCACAATTCCATGAAAAAGAGCAACCCAAACAAGAACAATTTCCTGGTTTGGGATTTCTTTAACAAATACAATTGCAAATGAAATGTCTTCCCATGACCCTTTACAGTCAGCATGGACATTATGTTCTTTTCTAATTTTAAACTAAGTAACATGGGGAGAGGAAGATTTAATTAATGTATGTGTTTTGAAGTTTTGAATACACTTTCTTGAAAGTGCTTTTGTATTGATTTATACTTTCTTTTTTTGGGAAGGGAATAGATTTTAATCTGTTTAAATCCTCCTTTAAATAAGGAGGAAAAAAAAAACCCCAAATAAACATGAGAATTATGTATATTCCTCAACCTATTTCAGGGTGCATCACAGCTTGCAAAAATTAGACAGCTAAGAAATCCAGGCAGTCCTGGTTCAATTTCTGCACCCAGTCAAAATCCAAGCTGGTTCCACAAAATCCTGCATTTCCACTGGGAGTACCTTGCTGGCTAACTGAAGTCTTAGAAATACAAACCACTTGAAATTAGATAGGGTTAAAAAGAAGATAAAATGCAGTGATAAGGAATGGCAAAACTAAGTTATAAAGGATTACTTCAATACTGCCTTACAGATGAACTCCAGACAAACTTAGGGCATAGGAACAGTCTACTCGAATGGATGGACTATTCATATGCTAAACACTAAGCAAATCTATGCAAAGCAGAGTGCTAAGGGGATGCTTTGGGAATGCTTTATTTAAAAAATAATTATTTTTGAACCTGCCTTTTTTGCTAAAATATTAAAATTTGTATGTAGAGTAACAAAATCTGTAGAGGTATCCAACACCTTTTAACAGTGGACAGTCAAGGCACTGAGCCCTGAATTATGCCAAATCTTTATTGCTCCTGTGTTTAGCAGTAATATTTGCCTTTGGCCTTAGACTCTTGTCTTTATTTTCTTTACCTCAGCTTCTTTAAAATAGGTCACCTTCTGATCCTGATCAACTGTGAAAAATTGTAAAGAGATAGCTTGTCTTCCCATAACCTACCATGAAAATGCAGAACATTTACTGAATTTGAAATGAGTGTTATTGACAAATGGGGAATATAAAAGGAAGGAGCAAACACAGAAATCCCAGGAAGCAGGCTGTTACATGTGAAGTGTATGGAAGGCTTTCAAAACAGGGAGAGCAGCATGGAATTGCATGCTCAGATGCTGGGATTGTGTGGGCTCTGAATGAACAACATCACATCATGCTTCCTCAAGCCTGTGAGAAGTTAGAAAACAGATGGCTTATGTATTTGGTAGCTCAAAAAGCTGGGATATGGGCCACTGAAAAGTGGGGAATCAGAATAAAAGAGATGAAGAAGCTGTTCATCTTTAGTGCAAAATATTTCCCTTCTCTCTTGTGTATTACCATAAAATCAGAACCACACAGAAAATTTCTGGACAGCAGAACTCTTTCTATTCCTGCATCTACAAGCAGAGGCCTCCATTTTTTCCTGATTGGAGCACACAGATGATGAAACATCTTTCCACTGCTATGCTAATTTCTTATTCTGTTTATCAGCATTTTCATTAAAGATTAGTGACCTAGAATCACAGTGCCAAGTAGAGGCACTTTGAATTTTAGAAACTAGATAAGTTTTTAAAATAATATAACAGGCTTCTGTTTCCTAATCTAATATTTGAGCTGTGGTATAGGCAGTGCTCCAGCACAGAGAGAAACAGCCCTTGCAGTGAGGAACAGGGGAAAGATCTAAGGGCCAGATATCCCTTTGCAAACCACCCCTCTGTCCATAGTTATGGTGCCCAGGCCTCCTTTAGAGGTAGAATTCCTTGTCAAGGATATAATCAAGGTTTATTTTGCTTTCATGAAGCATTTTAAGGAAATACATTTTGGGTTATTTTTTTTAAATCATCCTGCTTTAGCATGGTGGCCACTGTTTTTAGATCAAAGGAACAATATTTTTAAGGCTTCATGGCACAGTTCATTATATGCCCCCTCTGCCTTTCCCTGCTTTTGGACAGAATACAGAATAGCAGCTCTGCAGTCTCCTGGAAAAGGCAAACTCCTTCCAAAGATGACTGTAATAATGGCACAGCTGCATTGTTATGCACCATGCTACTACCTGGAATTAGCCTGGAACACAAACAGTTGTCAAATGAAATGATCTGTGGGGCATCTCATGTAGTTTTCTAATATTGTCCAGGTACCTATGGTATTCATCCTTGAATAATCAAAATGTCAAGGAATGCTTTAGAAACCACTGAACCATTCTCTAGGCAATATACTAAGCTGATGCACAGCTTCCCAGTCAATTTATTAGGCATGGTTCACAGAACTAGTCCCAATCAAGGTGCTCAAAAGTGTATATTCAATGATTTTAGAATGACTTAATAGTTTTTTCAGAAAAATAAACTAGATTGGGTTAGTGAATAAAGCCATCATGTAGGGAGATGAAATGTCATTACCTAGAGCAAGTCAAATATCTGCCAAGTATTTCTGTATAAATATTTCTGTACCTGTAAAACTGGGATAATTTTTCTTATCCTACAGTCTACTAAGAACTGGGAGTATCATCTCTTGTTGTGAATATGTTCAACTCACAGTGAGATCTCAGTCTGGGCAATAATAGTGACACACTTTGATCAGGAGTCTAGAAAATAAGGCTTAATCACCATTTTCAAAGTTAAAACCACTCTACAGCTCTCTTAAGCTCCTGCAAAGGTTTGAGCTTTGAAAGGTTGCATTGGTTCTTGCCAGCAAACAACTCACTCACTCCAGGTGATTGTTTTCCCATCCTGTCCCTCCAGCAAAAGTGCATGTCTGATCGGTACATTAAGAAGAACAGTTTGATCAGTACATTAAGAAGAGGAAAGATGGATATTTTACCAGTCACTCTCAACTTCCTGTGCTTTCCTCACTTGGGTAGTCTCAGGGAGTGCACATGATTCAATTTAACAGCTCCTCGAGTGCTAAATGAAGCCAAGTTGACTATGCTAATGCTTAACATTTCCATGGTGATCTCCATGCAAGTATTACAAGCTGTTTATGAAAAGTCATGAATTAACTTCCTTTTCAGGTCAGTGTTATTGTCATCATATTTCAGCTGGAGAAAGAGGGACAGTAAGGGGAGGTGACTGACAGGTGCCTTAGACCTTTTCTTCCCTCCTCAATGGAGGATGTCACAGGTTCTCCTTACTGGCAGTGACAAAGCTTCCAGGGTCAGACGCAGTGACTGATACAGCACACAAAAAGGGATGGCTCAATCCATACTATTATCCAATCAGTTTTCCACCTTTGCTTCATTAATCCAATTAGATATTAGTTAATTCACTGTTAAATTCTACTCTCATGGAGGAATGAATGAGCATGTGGGCCCTATAAGGGAAGAGAATGCTACAGAATGATGATGAGAGTGCTACAGAATTTCTGAATGATAGCAAACTTGGAGGTTTTGTATTCCCTCAGGAGGGATAATTTTTGACAGTGAATTTTTGACATTGTGGGGTCCTAACTTCTCTCTTGCTGTTGTAATTCTCCCTTCACTATAGCTCTCCTCTTAGACTTTTTGCAACTCTTAATATCAGCAATTTCAACACCCTTGAATAATGACTGGCCAATTGACACACACAGTAGTTTTGCTTGAACATCAAAAATAGCCTATAGTTCAAGGCAGAAGAATCATGAAGCATATTCATAGTAAACCATCTAATTAGTCAGCAAACAAAAAATAATCTGCTTTTCCAAGAAGGGCCTTTTTGAAAAGAATGTTCCTGACATTCTAGCGCAGCATTACTCTTGCTTTCAGTATTCTTAATGTTTTCATTCAAATGATGTAATAATTTCTAAAAGCTCACATTAATTCTCTTACAAGCAAACATAATAAGCCATAAAAGCAGCTTCTTCCAGTGCCTAGGAACAGCCTTTGAAGGTGTTTAGCGTGACTATTTAACAGTCTAGTAAGAGTTTAAAGATTTTTTTTTATTTTACCTCCTCTAGCAATTATTTTTTCCCAAGTGACAAGTTAATGTTCAAAATTTCTTTCAAGAAAGTCCCTGTAATAAAAGATTTACTGACATGTAAGCCTAGAAATATTTGCAGTGGTTTTAATCTCTTCAAAGGACGGCATAGATGAGCTCAGCTGTACATTAGAGAGCAGGCCCAAGAACCACCCTAAACATTAAATACTCAGAAACATGAATCTCTACTTTACTCTGTTACTTTGGTGTCAGTGAAAGTACCTGTGATTAGCTGGACCTGTCTAGGCTGCCAAGGAAGTCTGGGCTTTTTCTGTGGAAGAGAAATGGTGGCCAAAAGGTGACGTTTGTACACAGCCAAACTGGCTCAGGAGGACAAAGCATTTTACTCTTGGCTTCATCTCTGAGACAGCTAAAAAGTAAAAATAATGGAGTCTTGCAGTAGTTTTCTCTGGTGGATGTTTGCTGATTTACAAACAGGTTGAGACTGAAACCTTTTTAATTCAGACCACCAGGAAGCCTTCTTAAAGCTCTAACTGGATACGAATTTTGAAATTTACACTGGGTGTAAAGTGAGGGTTATCAGCTGTGAGACCTATCCTGCTTCCCACATATCAGAGTGATGCATATGGTGATAAGGTAGAAAATAAAAGGGATATGATTAGAAAGAAGAAGGTAACCAAGGGAGGATTCCAAAAACCACCCAATACTTGCCAAACATTCCCCTTTCAGCAGAAATGACCATATCCAGGGATATACCTGTTGCTGGAGAGCCTGGCCAGGAGGGGTTCCAGCCAGCCCTTCTGACACTCGCAGTGTGAATCCATGAAGATGAGCACATCCCCGGTAGCCCGTGCAGCCCCTAGCATCCGACCTCGGATGACTCCAAGCCTCTTGTTGCTCCGGATGAGCTTCACACCATCCAGCTTAGAGACATATTCACTCAGAGCTGACTTCAGGGGCCCTGTCAGAAACAGAACAGTCACTGAAATGTTTTAGCTTTGATTCAAGCTGGTACAGAAAAGAAACAGGGAGTAGGAGATGTTACTTCTTGTCGGTAAAATGTTTCAGGGGCATTTGTTTTAAATGGCCAAGTAGGCCACATTTCAAATATTTCCACAGCAGCATAATGTCAAAGGGAAGTAGAGACTAATGGAAACTGAGATTCACAAGGTATGAAGCTATTCCTATGGGAATCTTAATAGCCTCCTCTCCTGTTTTCAGCAAAATGTGGATGCTCTCATCATCTCATAAAATACACAGATGAGAGTGAGATACTACAGGTGTTTGGCTTTCCCAAGCACTTTGGATTACTTTAGCAATGTGGACTTTTCCACTCTATGCCTCAGCCAAAATCCAAGTCTGGAAATTATGACAGCAGATCTGGTCCAGTGGGAATCCTGATATTTGCATACTGTGATCTTATTTTAAAGTAATAAAGTTCAGAGTGGTTGTAAATGATGTGGGGAAAAAAAGAAACGTATTTCAAAGTTGAAAGGCTATGCTGCATTCTAGGGATGGATAGTGAAGCCAGCTCTGGGCTCCTCTTAGCTTGCTTCCTGAGAGTCCTCTTTGCCTTCTCCTCTCCTCACACACTTCTCAGAGGAGTACAGTTTCTTCCCCAAAGTTTTGGAAAAAAGAACTCACATACAGAGAAACAGGAGCTACCTTGCTGACTGAGGTCGTCGACTAGGATGATATCCTTGAGGAAGGCCTTTGGGGCTGTATCCATAATGCTGTGCACAGTTCTCAGCAGAGTAGACCAGGCTTCATCATGGAAACAGATGATGATGCTAGCAGTAGGCAGACTGGAGTCATATTTTTGCTGTAGGCACCTGCATGGGTGAGATGAGGAAGACAGTGGAAACACTGGAACAAATGGCTATTTTTTTTCTCAGGGCAAAGTTTCAAGCAGCACCTAAACCTTCAGTGGTGGAAAGCAGTTTAAGATCTCAACTCATTTCTAAGAAAAGGAAGTAGTAAGGTGTCCAAAACTGTAATATGAAGTGAAAATATGGGAATGGCACTACAAAAGGAGGAAAGTGTTCCTGTTGTCTGGGACAGTTTTTTACCTGCTCTGTCTGCCTCAAAAAACAGGGCTTAAACAGAAACGGTCCAGAATGCAAAGAAAAAGTGACAATAATTAGAGCAGAGTGAGTCAGCCTCCATCAATTTCCACATTTTCTTGAGTAAGAGAGAAAAGCACAAACAATTGCAGTACCATTAAAACTAAAAATAAAATAACCCACCTGCACAACAGATCAGTATACCTGTGGATTACCTGACCAAGGTTCTAGTGAATGAAGCCAACATCTCAGTCTCTTATGGCAATGACATGGATCCTTATATGGGCCATGATTACAAATATAGATACATTTAAGAACGAAAATGTATTTTCACTACAAAGTTTGTACAGGTTGGTTTTCCAATGAAAACGAATCACTACTGAATGAGGCTCCCAGCTGGGACTCAGTAAACAATGGAACCAGCAGAGCAGTCTGGAAGTGGGTGGCATGGTGCAATGTGGACAATCCAGTTTTGGGGGTTTGTTCTGTCATGTTTTTCATTGTCTTGGGCTTGAAGAACACTGGCTGCAGGGAGAGCCTGCCATCTTGTCTTTGTCTCTGGAATAACCACTGTCATTGCTGCATCGCAGGAACGTTCCCCCACCATCTTGTCTTTGTCTCAGTGGCCATGCAGAGCTAAGTCAAGGTGGTGAATGCCTTTTGTGTGTAAAGCACCTTCTCTTTTTGTATACTTTTGTTATTAATATTGCTGCTGTCATTGTGTGTTTCTTACTCCATTGCTGTTTGCTTTCAGTAAACTGTTATCTTAACCCATAGTCTCTCCTTTGTCCCTCCCTCACCAGAGGAGAACAGGGGGAAGTTTAATTCCCAGCTGATGTTAAACCACCACAATAACTCAAACATTTAAAGATGACAAATACTTCCCATTTGTCCTCACAGAAACTGCATATGAAAAGCATTTGTTCTAGTGTGAGGATGCACATTTTCCAGAAAATGCCTTCAAATGCCTATTGTAGATATGCAAAGACTATGTCTATACACTGCTTTGCTGACATTAGAAAGCACATTTAAAAAATCTTTTCATTTCCCAAATAAGAGTCATTCAGTGTCCTAACTCATTTAATCTCCAGCAGCGAGAATTTCTTCAAGGAATTACACAATTGGCTGAATGTAGCCCATTGTTATTTCAGCATTTTTGTATTGCCAAGCAAATAATTATACAGATTTTACAGTGCTTGTTAAACAATTGGCTACTCAGCAGAAACTCATGTAAGGGGATATAATTTTAGTATTTCTGTTTATTAGCTTTTTACTTAGAGCTTTCATTCCTGGACTGAGGTCCTATGCTGCTAGACACTATCCAGACACAAAGCTGCTAATCACTTAAGAGAATCCATAGTCTGAACGATTTAATTATGAATAGACATAAATGGTTACTATAGATGCACTTCTGGTAATATATATTTAAAATGAGCACAATCTTAATAATTTATTATATTTTTCAATAGTTCTTTTTTCATAGAAAGGCAAATTTTCTTGATGATTTTTACACTGTAATTAATCTATATTGTCCTTGGTTTACTAATTTTGTGTAATCAACAATACTGTTACCTCACAATTTCATATAAGGTGATTGTTTCCATTTCCAGCAGGATCAATAAAAGAATACTCTCACGACTTGGGAGTGAGTATTTTCAAGCAGTCGAATCAAAAAGTAATTAAGAAAAGTGAAGATCTGATGCAGTTCTTTTACTACCAGGCTGCTTCTAACCAGAAACATTCTATAGTTATTAACACCTAGTTGCTAGTACTGTGGCTATAGCAAGAAAATAAGGCTGTTGTGAAATCTTAATTGGAAAAGAATTGAAAATAACTGTACTTGAACACATAACCTTGGTGGCGAGTGCTTAGTTGCCATGGAGATTGGCAAAGACTTGCAATATAGATATCTAATCTTCACAAAAATGCACAAGGGTACTGGTATGCAAAAATACCTTCCTGGTAATTTGGAGCAGTTTCATAGACTGTCTATCATAAATTGGCATTTTAAAAAGTCAGGGCTGTGACTGATATGTGACATAGTGATTTAATCTGTGAAAAACAAGGAATTGTCACATGCAGCAATGAACAGAGAGCAATTCTGACAAGGCAAAGGCAGAGCTGACAGGGACTCCCACTCACCTTCAGGAAAATGTTTCATTGAGATTCAGCTCCAAACAGCACTCCAGAGGAAGCTATACTTTTGTAATGAAAATTAGAACTTTTGCAGATACCTTGTGAGTTTCCTTTGCCATTTGACACTCAAACCCAAGAGAGGAAAATAGACCTTTCTTTTGGGCAGAACCCCCATCACAAAAGTCACAATGGCAGGCTTGATTCAGGTGTCCCAGGAGAGTGTCAGTCCCAGCCGGAGCAACTGCTAGCAGCAGAAAGCACTTTGAGGGATGAAGGTACGTCAGAGGATGGGCCGCTTCTTATGTGAAGTATTTGCCATCCAATTTCAAGTGACATGAGGGAGGGAGACTGAGTCTGTGGAGGTAACTCACTGAAACATCTCTAACTGGTTGGCTTCCCTCTAATTAAATAATAATAGACATTGTGATGAACAGCATGATGCAAACCGAGTAGAGATACAGACAATCTGATTCTGGTTTGCTCTCTTTTTACAGTGCTGTAAAACTGGACTGACACAGTTGCAGGCCAGGCCCCCAGAGTAAATTACACCTAAAAATTATCATTGTGGTTTGTGTGTTGTGCCATAAAGGGTAGGTCTGGCTTAGACATATTCTGCTGCAGATTTATGATCTGAATTTAGATCAGCCTCAGATGCTGTGATCTGGGGTTTCAGTCTGGTTTCTGTAAGCTGTGGTGTTGAGAGCTCTTTAGGCTGTAACTAGTCAGATGGCAAAACCCATGCAAGAGCTCTGAGACCATGGCTTAAATTTTACCAAGATCAGTATTAACTAAAATTGTCTCTTGTTGGATGGCCTTTCAGCTGCCAAAGTAAAACTGGTTTTTGGCTTTCCACCATAGGCAGTAAACCAGGGTAGTCATTCCTCCTTTGAACATTACATAGTTGAAAGAGTTAGCAGTGAAGCATGCCAAAAAATAACTGAAATAATATCAGCATGTCATTTAATGGAGTTAACCAAATTAACAGTAAACCTAGTCAATAAGTGCAGAAAACACAGATTCATTTCTCTTTCTTTAGGACTGTACACTTAAATTAGAGCTGCCAGCTGTCTTTAAACATGTGAAAATGAACACTAGAAAAAAATGTATTTTTTGTCCTATTAAAAGTATTTTCCAGTACACCTTTCCACTGTGTCCTGGGAGAAAACTACAATTGTTTTTGTTACAGGAGACAAGACACCTCTCACATCCCTTGCCCTCCTGCTGGGAAGGGAAGCATCACAGAATCAATTAGGTTAGAAAAGACCTCTGAGATCATCAAGTCCAGTCTTTGACTGATCATCACCTTCTCAACGAGACCACAGCACTATGTGCCATGTCCAGTCTTCCTTAAACACCTCCAGGTACAGTGACTCCACACTTCCCTGGACATTTCATTCCAATGTTTAATTGCCCCTTCTTTGAAGAAATTCCTCCTAATGTCCAACGCGAACTTTCCCTGGGGCAGCGTGATATTAGATACACCTCAGATCCTTTTCAAGAAGTGTGATGAGTAGCCCCTCCTGGGCTGCTAGGGCAACTGGCTCTCAAGTCTCCAAACTTCAAATGTAACATCTGGGGCTTCAAGTGCAACATTTTCTTCCCAGTGGCCTTACAGCCCGGTTGCTGACACGTATGGTGGTGTTGGCAGAGCTTGTCTGACATACCATCTCCACCTTCTTTCCTCCCACGAGTTTCCTTTCAATAGTTGCCACAGAATCACAGGATATTCTGAGTTGGAAGGACCCACATGGATCATTGAGTCCAACTCCTGGCCCTGCCCAGGACACCCTAAAGATCACACCATTTGCCTGAGAGCGTTGTCCAAACTCTCCTTGAACTGTCAGGCTTAGTGCTGTGGCCACTTCCCTGGGCAGCTGTTGCACTGCCCAGCCACTCTCTGGGTGAAGTCTTTTCCTAATACCGAGCCTAAACCTCCCCTGACACAACTTCAGGCCATTCCTCGGGTGCTGTCTTTGGTCATCACAGAGAAGAGATCTGTGCCTGCCCCTCCTCTTCCCCTTGCGAGGAACCTATAGACAGCAATGAGGTTTCCCCTCAGTCTCTTCTCCAGGTTGAACAAACCAAGTGACCTCAGCCACTCTTCACACGGCTTCTCCTCCAGACCCATTTTCTTCTTTGTTTGGTCTCCAGACCATTTGCCTCCTCTGAACACTCTTTAATAGCTTTATATCTTTCTTATATTGTGGTGCCCAAAACTGTGCACGATATTTAAAGTGAGGCTACACGAGTGCAGAGTCGGCTCCACTTTTATGAGTGACCATCAGGTCACTTTTGTTCTGGAAGCTCTGAAAGCCTCAACTCTTGACTCATTCATCACTTTGGAAGCCCAGTGACCCCATAGATCTGGCAGGTGGGCTGAGACGGGGCCTGGACAAGGAGGGAAGCCGCCTCTCCTGCTCGCCAGCCCGGTGCAGGTTCCCTCCCCCTCCTCAGCCCAGCAGCCGGACAGACGGACGGATGGACAGACGGACGTACGGACAGACGGACGCACAGAGGAGGGCGGGGCCCGGGGTGCGGCGGGGCCCGGGGTGCGGCGCGGCCCGGGGCGCTCCCTGCCCTCATGGGCGCTGCGCTCCGCGCCTCTGCTCCGCTCCCCCAGCGAGCCCCGGCTGCCCCTCCCGCACCGTGCCCCCCTCCACCTTGCCGCCCGCCGGCTCCTGAGGGCTTGGACCACCTCCCGAAGGAGGCTGGGAGCGTCCCTGGTCTGAGGAATGGAGCGCCCGAGCCGGAGCGGGGAGTTCGATAGGAAAGACGCGAGATTTAGAGGAGGAGAGGTGCGGGGCTGCAGGAGGACAGGTTCGGGGGGGCGCGGCGGCGGGGAAGGAGGCAGGTTTTCCCCCCAGAAGTGAAATAGGGTGTTTTACTTACAACGGGTGTCGTACCTCAGGCAGGTCCCGGCGCAGCGCGATCCGCTCGCTGAGCACCTCGTTAAAGCCGTGCGTTTCCAGGCCGAGCGGCCGCTCCCCTGCGGCAGCCCCTTGCCCATCCTGCAGGGGAAGGGACAGAGGCTGGGACTCGAGGCCCCCCTCTGCCTTCCCCTCCGGCCGCCTGCTCTGCTGCTTCACCACGCGGTAGCCCTTCCTGGCCTTGCTGTGGTTCCTTTTGCCGGTGGGCGACACGACGGCCATGATCAACTCATCCTCCCGCAGGGAGATGAAAGGCGATAGACCATCCAAAGGGTAATACTGCTGGCTCTCCTCCTGGGTTTCCAGCATCTCTTGGGTCTCCACAAAGTCCATCTGATATCCTTCCCGGGGGTTGAACTCCACAGGCTGGAAAGTCCCTTCCTTGCTCTGGTTGCTGGGTGGTGGATTCAGCGTTGTAACCATCAGTAGCAAAAAAACCAGCATCAGAAACAACAAGAGAAACTGCAGCTTACGTGATCCATATCTGCACTTCTTCCTCAAGAACATACTGTTGATGACAAAATGATACAGATGGTCATGTTAAATATCACTTGGATCTTCCTCGGATTTCAGTCCTCGGGTTGCACAAAAGCCCTGGTTTTCACTATCTGCCAAGAGGATTTTTTTGCTCCCTTCACATTTCACTGATGCCATTTCATGCTTTCCTCTCTATTTACAGAAAAAAAAAATTATAGCATTCCTATTAATATTGTACTTACTGCAGTAAAGCGTAGCATGGATCCAGTGAGATAAAGTAGATCCTTTATTATGTGGAGTCCCAGCTTAGTTAGGAAAGTGCATGCTTTGCTGATTAAAAGAGTAACTAAAGCTTTGATTTTTTTCCCCCCTTTTAAAATTCTAAGTCGAAAGAAATCCCGTTTCTCATAGTTTCCTTCCAGAGTAGGTCCTGCTTCTTCAAAGTTTCCAGTTGCTGCCTGGATTGAAGCACTGTATCTCTGAAAGCAGATCTGACAGCTCTCCCCCGTTCAGAGGCTTCAAGTTAACTGTGATCAACAGATGAGAAGTAGTCGGTCCCTGACTTTGTTTCACACATAACTACGGCACTCAGTCAGGAAGCACTTTGCCAGACATAATACAGAGCAATGTGTGTGTCTTTCTCTTGGTCCTAATGCCCTCACTGTGCTTGTCCTATCAAATCAAAACTTTGCAAAAGCTGTAAGAGGTGAAATACAAGAAGCAAAATGTTGTATTAGAAAAGAAATCAAGGCACGCCACAGATTGCTGTATGTTGGAATAGCTATATTAAGCTGAGAAAGCACAGAGCAAGAATCAAGAATTTTATAAACGGAATAAAAGATGGAGAGCACATGTTTTATTTAAGGTTAGATTTATTCGTATGATAATGTGTTAGCCGGAGTATATTTCATATCCAATAAATATTTACAGCTGTAGGGATTTTAACATTGACATAAGGGTGCCAAATTATCACCTGGCAGGCTGAAGATGTCTCCTCATCCATAAATTTGGTATTGCAGGGCAAGCAGCTTCAAGCTTTCCTTAGTCCAGGAAAAATGTATAAAAGCCTGGAACAACAATCACTGGGCTGGAACAACAATCACTGACACTGAGAGAGAACAACAACTTCTGTGATTAAAAGGGAAGCTCAGTCTCTGAGGTCTGTTTGCTAATACTGCTGGCATGGGTGCTACTGGGCATGAACTGTGGCATTTTTTGCTGCGAGATGAGTGCTTGTCCAATGGGAGAAGGGGTGAGACAATCCACGTGCTTCAGCATCACATGCCTCTTGGTCTGGCAGAGATCAGGGATGGATGCAACTCAGGTGTTGCCAACCCTTTTGATGCTGGGGGCATGAGGTGTGGTGTTTTTCATATCTTGCAATATTTGATGAGCAGAAAGCTCCTGGTCCGGGAGCCATGTGTTTACTGGAGAACTTCCGCATTCACTGATTTTAAAAAAGCCCTACATTTCTAGGCTAAAAGAATAACCTGAAGACAGCCATGCAGTATACTCTAAAGGAAACTGAGGATCTATTATTTTTTACCTTCTTTGCTATTACTTACATCTTACTTCCCTCTAAGATGTTCTGTAAGTTCAGACTATGGTTCCTGGTAGTCAGCTTCCGAAAAATTAAAAATGAGAGGACACCTACTTTCTAATTAAAATGTGTCATACCCTTCAAAAGCAAGGATGGTGTAGGGCACCATAAGATTGCTGAAGGCGCATAGTGTCTCACTTCTGTGTGCACACCCCTAAGCAGCTTATACAATGCCTTGAGGGACTGTGACTGGTCTGCTGTGTCTTGGCACCTTCCCTACATCAGCTGTTGTTTAAAATACACAGAACTGCTTTAATCATATCTTGGGCAGAAGGAAGACTGAGCCAGTATTTTGATACTTCACCATTGTATGTATTTCCCTTTTTTAGCTTAAATTCACACAAAAGTAACATCCCAACTCACCTTCAGCCCTGATAATATTGCATTTTACCCTGCTTTTCATAGCGGAAAAAGAAGTATTGATGGTTTCAATTCAATAGGGAAACAGCACACATTTGCATTAGAAAAATCTGAGCTCCAAAGCACTCATTTGAATAACAATGTTTCAGCCACAGAAAAACGAAATGAAAATGAAGAGACCTGTGCGAGATGCTCTCCAAAAAGCTGGCACAGTGAATTGCAAAAGGTTCAGTTCCACAAAGTCCCATTATCAGGCATATGGAATAAAATAAATTAAAAGGAGAAACTTAAGAGTGGGCAGAATAAATGGGAGAAAGCATTACTTTCTCTTTTCTTAACTTTTCTGGGCTACCTGAGTATTTTGATTTAATTGAATTAATATTTGTTCCCTGGCTAAAATATTTTAACAAGATGCTGTAACAAGTCTGATCAAGATAATTCTAGCCTGCAGTAGGAAACGCTGTATAAATTCTGTCCTGGTATGTTCTGTATTGCTGAGCAAATCCACCTGGGTCATGCAGGTGAATTTCAGGTACAGATGAAAAGACATCCAATTAACAAATTCACAGCAATCTTAAACACTTTTGGGACAGAGCTGGTAGGTAGCATTATCACTGAAACATATGCATATGGAATCCAGCCTTTTAATATATCCTGACCATTTTAACAACAAGAAGTGAACAGTGACAGAAGATATTTGTTCAGTCTAGTCAATTAAATGTGCAAGTATAAAACACTGGGTGGCACACTTCCAGCAGCTTCTATTCCCTCTTCTGCACAACAAGCCTTCCTGAACCATTTCCCATCAAACAGTCTGTTTTTCAGTCTTGTCTCTTGAAACAGTGGTTTTCCACTGCCGTCATACAGAAGAGATATCTCTTTTCCAATGGATGAGCCTCCCTTTAGTATCTGCAAGACGTCTTGTTTCCTTCAATACATTTGAAGAACAGCATCACTGTTACGATCTCCTCACATGGAAGGCAAGAATACAACATCCACTGTATTTTTCTTTGTACTTCTGGTTACTCACAGACATACTACAAAGTAGGCCCTTCACTGGGACACAGAATGGGTTGCTCGTCCTGCCTAGCTGTTGAGGATTCCCTTTCCTAGGATGCTTTCCTGTGCATCCTTTGATGGAAGAATAAGGAGCACTGCATGGCCCAGGCTCTACTGTCAGACCCAGAGTCATTGCCTTCATCCTGAGGTCCAGTCTTTTAAGTGCTCCTTCATACAGGTAGCCCACAAAGAGGCTGACCACAAAGGTATTGTTGTCCTTGGACTGCTGGTCTACAGCAAACCCTAGAGCTCCTCAGTCTGTGGGAAAGGACCATGTTACAGGTTGTGCCAAATACACCGGCAGTTGCTCACAAAAAGGGCCAGTTTGCAGTGTCAGTATTGGCCAGTGCCAATATTACATTGACTTTCCTGCTGGTCATGACCATGCAAGAGCTGAAAGGCTTGTGCTCCTACCAGGCCTGCTCAGGTAGACCCAGGGGTATAATACTCAGTGGTATAAATGCCTTCAGCAAAAGCAAAGTCAGTTATTGACTTCCTTAAGAAAATATTCACCATCTTTCACTATTGCAAATTTTTCTCATTAATTGCCAAGAGCTGGAACATGGAATCAACTCTAGGTCTCATTGATTCAAAAGGCATTAGGAAACACAGTTGCCTTTTGCAAAGTAACAAACCTTTCAGTCAGTGTTCTGTAGCTGTTTGTACTTACCCTTTCCTCCCCATCTCATTTTGGCTCACATTTTTGTCCAAACCATTCCACATCGCATACTTGTTCAATATTACGTGACATGTTATGTTATCCGTACGTGAAGAAACACCACATACTTTCAGTGTGCAGAGCCCATGTTGAACTGCCAGGAAAATAACAAAGCGAGAACAAACCCAAGGCTGGATGGAAGAAAGAGTGTGTGGACAGGTCATTACTGACTTTTTAATAAACATCTTGGATTGATTTACACTCCTATGCCAAAAGCAGATGTGCCACTTCCATTTAAAGACTCAACACATAGCAGCACTCACGGTTTCATAGCTGCATGTATTGTATGCCACAGCTCTTTGTGCTTGTAACAATGGCTTTATTTGCACAGATGCGAAGAAAGTGCATAAAATGAGACCATTTACACGGTGCACAGGATTGGTGGTGTTTTTGTAACCAAGTAACTTTCCCCATTCTTCCAAGAATGTAACAAGAAATATGTATTTTTAGATCAGAAGAAGATATAATTTATTTGCTGGTATTGCAGACGGTTTCTGTGCATGATGTAGCAAATATTGCTCATTCAATGATGTTTTCCAATAGCAAGTTAATAATAAATTAGAACAAGATTCTGTGGAATTTGCTTTCGAAGGCTATAAAAGCTTGATAAAATCTGTTGATCACTGGCAGGGATTTTGGCACTTGCGTTGTGATTTATGTTTCCCAAACTGTCAGTGAAGGAAATGCATCTGAAATTCCATTTTTACAAGATTTCCACTCATAAATCATGTCCCATGTAAAATGGAGCATGGAAGCCATGGACCTTTGCACTGCTTTTCAAAAGCAGTTCTGTGGACATGAAGGTCAGGCAGACTGGTTGGAAAGTAAAGGGAATATATATCACAGACGGGACAGCTTCTGGATTTACTGCACCACAGCCTCTGGCTAACTCAGAAATGGTAGCTCTCAGGACATTAAGGGCAGTATTGTGTACTCCATGCCTCTAACACAGCCCTAAACAGCTACCAGCTATCTGTGAGGGATGAGAACTGTTGATCTTCATTTACCCCCCTAGAAAAGATGCATCTGAAGTGCTGTTGGCAATACACAGGCCATCGCTACCTCCTGCCTCTTAATCAACCGCTATTAATATCCTCAGGCTTGAGAGGGTTCTGGATACCTTTGATCCCCTCATCCTAAGGTAATCTGAATCAAGTTTTGAACTGATTGTGGCTATTTTAGTGTCAACGTCCTTCACTGGAATATCATCCTGCATTCACCATAAAATCTAACCCACCATTAGGAATAGTGGGACTAAATAGTTGGCTCTAAATTGCAGGTGGAAATGGAAATAAGGCTGTTTACTCTTTCAGAGTGGCTGACCTGGCCTCCTTGGCTTTAAAAAATGAAGCAAATGAAGGGAAATTGATCCTTCATGTAGTATTAACACCAGTGGTATTACGTCGAAGATAAATTCAGCCCTATGGATGGAAGGTCATAAGAAGAAATTCTCCATGATGGGTACCCCCTGGAGATCTCTGCCTGTAGAGTTTCATTTATGGTTGGAAATTTACTTCCATGGAACAGGCCATGAAACCATTTGCAAATGGAAATCTCAAAAAACCTGAGTGATACTAAAGGTACCCACAGGAAAGCCTTTTTTTTTCCACCAGGGACTCTTTAGCTGATGGGCAGCTTTAACTTCATGTCTACTCCGTTTCTTTCTACACTTACAGGTGGTACATAAAACAGCATGTGTCTCTCAGAGACTCTAAATACAGACAGCATATAAAAATCACAATATTCATATGGAAAGCCTGTCCCCATAGTAAGTATTTTTAGTTAAAATGGTGTTTAGTGAAGAGAAAAAGCTTTAAATGGTTCTGGCATCTCTTCACACATTTAAGCGCTTAGTGACATGCGGTTACATACAGATTGCTCCTGTTTCAAGGCAGTGGTCGTCCACATCACCTAAACTGAAAATTATATTTTTTATTCCTCCTAAATAGTTGCATATTTTTGTGTAGCTGGTATAATAAATAGTTGCTCTTCAGTTATCTGCTGAGTATTACAGGTTGGATTCATCAGGGAAGTTGGCACAGACTATTATGAGGAGAAGACAACATTTAATGAGAGTGTGAAGAGTGAATGATTTCACTCTTGCTGGAGGGGGTGTTCAGAGTTGAGTAAAGCACAAGTTAAGTCACTGCAGGTGTGCAGCCTAATGACCTGCAGTTGGGTATGGACTGCAAGTGTGCATGGACTGAGAGCACAGAGGGCATGTTTGGGAATGTTATTACAGTGGAGGAGCTGAAGTAAACGTGTAAGGTAAGACTACAGTGGGTATTATTTTTTTGTGCTTTCATTTTTAATATGAGGAAAACACAGAGCAAATGAAAACAAGCTATGTTAGTATCACAGGTGTGTGAGTGGGACCTATGACTTCTCTCTATATTTCCCAAACAAGACTTAAATTATTTAACTGTTTGGGAGAGGAAAGTGGAAAATACTCATTTTTGCGAGCCTGTTTCCGTTATTCGTTCTTTTTGTTTCTAAAATACCAATTTAAAAAACACATTACATTCACAAGTGTTAACCCTGAAGTTATGATGCAGTTCAACTGTATGTAAAAGTTTACTTTCAAGAATAAAGGCCTAGACTCCTCCTGTCCCCACTCCCTGCCCTGTTGAAGTGCAGCTCATGTTGGGATGGATATTCTGTAAAATATGGAACCATATATACTGATGTAGATCTTGAAAATGTTTGTTCAGGAATCCAAAACAAACCCTGTGCTTTTCTTTAAATGTTTAGCATCATCAATATTCACATAGAGTAAATAAAAGTTAAATGTAAAGTAGTATTAAAAATGAAGCTGGGCTTCATGCCTAAGATGTTCTAAAGAATCCAGTTTTAGTTCAGAGATGGGCATGTGCACTGTCACTGGTATCTGTGGGAGCTGTGTGTGGGCTATGCATTTCAAATCAGGATTGAATTTAGGGCAAAAGACAGAAAGGAAGTACCTGCATATGTATATATAGAACTTCAGTCTGCATATATACTATGCACGTGTGTGTGTATATATAGCAATATAAATATATAAAATAAAATCAACTCAGTCTACTCTCATACATTTCCATGTGTTTTATCCTGCCATCCTGGCCTATGTGCTCTGGTTGGTTTGTGGCAGGGTTACTAAAGATAGGAGTAAACCAACTGCTGAAGATACTTCCTTTCTTGCCTATTTTTTTTTCCTTGCAATACATAAAACGTCCTGGTTTTATTCCTTTAACAGTACAGAACTGAATTCTGTACAGCTGAATTAAGTATATGTCTTTAATATGTTAATATACTTTTTAAACTTGCTACCTATATATGTTTCCAGTTAACAGTGATACTCCAGGAAGCTGCTCAGTAATGCCTGGAACTTAGAGAACCTTGTTTCCATTTTGCGACCATCACTGTTGATCTGGGTTTGTTTTGGACCAGCTATTTTCTCAGCCTTTAAATAGGATACCCAACTACCTCGATTAAGCAACTCTGCTAAGGGACATGAGACCCCTTTGTTTACTGCCTCATGAAAATATCTTCACATTGGCAAGCCATTAAAAACAATAACAGAACGGAAGGAAGAGGCAAGACAGCTGAGATATCTGGTAATTTACTGCATTCCCTGTGCAAGTCTGTGTTTCCAAAGGAGCTGCTCTGGTAGAAAGGAAAGGAGTGTCCTTTCTAAACATAGCCTTGGCAGGAGGTGAGGCACAGAGCTACAAGGGACACTCACAAGAAAAGTCTCCTCCTGCCTTTAGTTTGCAAGAGTTTTCTGTGTGATTTTCTGAGCTTTCTTCTTGACAGAAACTGAGGCAAGAACAGGGATTTTGGAAGCCAAGTTATAAGAACTCGGATTGTCATAGCAACAGGTTAAATCTCTAAAACTTCTGACATCTTAGTGGCCTAGAAAAGGGGCAGAGTTGATGGAAGATAGAGGCTGTGGTCACTTCTGACTGCCAAATAAGAGGCAATAGGAGCAGTCATGAACAGTTTTATTGCTCTGAGCGTAAGCAAGACAGGCTGTTAATAGTCATCAGTTAATATTTTAAAAGATATCTGCAAAAATATCATCCAGGTTGCAAAGGTAATCGCGGCAGGAATTTGTGACTGTCAAGTGCCAGGAAAACTGCTGTCATTCACCAGACTCTGGACATGCTTTGAGCTGCACAAGAACATGAACTGAGATATGTAACTGATTATTCCAGTTTATTTTTTCTGTGTTTGTGATTGAAGTAAAAGTTTATTTTTCTTCTCTTACTTAATTACTGCATCCGGTACTAGATAACTGTGATTCTTCCCTGACTCCTTTCTTCTTCATGTTAAGTCTTGATCTGTGGTTTAATTTTGTTTTGGCTTTTAAAAAGATTATTATTATTACTGTTTAGTTTTTTTTTTTTCCTGTTTAGGGAAAAGGCTCTCTAGGCATATGTGGGATACTTGGTTTGTGAAGGTGGTTAGCAGATGCAGTCTGAGAAGCCATCTGGGTTAAGGCTCACAGAAATTGAAACAAATAATAAAGCTGTTAAATGAGGCGAAAAGGAGGTAGGCTTACAGTTAGTAATTTGAACAAAGTCTTTGTCCAAGGGTATTGAGTGCTTCTCAGAAATCACACTCTTGGCATCTATACAGTGAGAGACTGAAAATGTGAAGCAGACAATTCTGGTAGGAAGAGTCCTACTTTTAAAGGTGCATACCTGGGGATAGCATCCTTTTCTGAAGATCCTTGTGACTGCAGATTTATGTTATGGTAGGTGAACTAGGAACTTGGACTGTTCTTTTGCTAGCACTAATATTTTTGTCATCAGCCTCAAAAGAATAAGCCCATGTGAGTTTTGGGACACTGTTTTGGGAAACAGTGATTTCAGAGATTCTGCGCCATAGGGAAAAGAGAGGGAATAAATTTTTCAGTAGACGTTGAAAAATGGTCCTGCAGGTTTCTCAGGCCTTTTCCTATGTAAGGAAAGGCAACATGCAGGGAAAAAGATCATCATTAGATTCATCATGGGAGACTTACTTGGGGTCAAAGATGGTGAGAATTTGGCACTACCACATCTGAACCCAAACCCACCAGTTCATGGCCTACACAAGAGTCAAGACCAGCATCTGGCTGTGAACCCAGTCTGCTGAATCATTTTGATCTATTAAGACTCTCTATCTCTTCTACCTTAAGTAAACCTGTATCCCCACCCAGTTTTCTGGGTTATAGAAAGGCTGATCTATAGTCCTGAAGCAAAGAAGAAGTTGTACACCAATAGCTGGAAAAGTGGCTTACATTTTAGGAGGAATTCTCCAAACCAGAAGGTAAAGTGAGTGTGTGTGTGTTCAGGGGGTGCTGTTAGACTTCTGGAAACCATCACTCAGCAGGTATATGAGCAAAAATAACACGTCTTTATAGTGGTTTTAATAAAGTGCACTTTATAGCACCTTTCATCTTCAAAGAATGAAACAAATTTATTGTTAGTGTAAACCCATGGGGACCAATGAAGGTGACGAAGGGAGTGCAGTTACCCCTTTACTAATCAGGGTCATTATTCCACAGGAATATTATTTTGTACCATGTCAGTAACTATTACAAAATCTGAGAAGCTGCAGTATGAATTTAGCTGCAAAAGGCAGACTGAATCTTGTGACTGCAGACTTAATGGCCATCATTAAGTATAATATATATGCATAGCAGCAGTACACTTTTCCAAGATTCTGGAAAGATCAGCCGAGTAACTGACTACAGGAGCGTAAAATTTATAACTCATCTCGCTAACGACTACTTTTATTCCTACTGCATGCAGTAGGAAATTCTGTAGATCATATTACACACAAAACTGCACCTCATTCTCTTTCTCACCCTCTTGCACACCATCACTTTCAGTGCATTCCTTGACAGTACAAAAGCTGTCAAAGTTCAGCTTCAGGAAGTGAAACACTGGACATCATACAGGCATCCGAAAAGAACCAATACATTTATGTCTATTAGTAAAGCAAAGGCCTTTGGAAATGCCAATACAAGCAATGTGATGTTTCAGCAGGGCATGGAGAACATTTCTTCCATGTTGCTGTAGTAATTTTATGGTGTGGAAAGGGCACAAGGCCAATATGTGAGGCAAGGTCTTTGTTTTCCCCTTGGCTCTGCATACTGAGAGTGCAAGCTAATGCATTTTGCTTGGCTCCTGCAAAGAAGTTCAAGGATCCCCTCTTTTATCTGAGCAAGCTTTGGCAAAATCTGCCTGCATTTTGCTTTTATAGTGGGAACTTTACACAGAATTCAGATTATAGTGGCTGGCAAATTAATATGCCGGAATGTCTCAGAAATGACTAATCCATGTTTCACCTCTGATGTTTTATTAAGGGGGAAGGGGAACAAATCCCTCAGAAACACTAGCAAAGCAAAGAATAAACTTTACATTAGTTAGTGGCTTACAATACACAACCCCAAAACCTAACAAGATGGGTATGAAACTGTCTCACTGCTACCAGTATTTTAATAGTTCATGGATGCGATTTCTTAAGCAAGGTCTCATTTAATTTGACTTGTATGAATTCGTGGTGGAAGAGCTGTTGTCCATGTAAAAGCACCTGGCTAGTGTGGGACTTCTTGCAAGTACTCCACAAAGTTTTATCTTAATTATAGAATAATTCAGAAAGGGCAGATTCCAGCCTTATCTTTCAGATTACATTCTTAGAGTTTAGTTTTAAAAATGAATTATGGGTGGGCACTGTCTAACATGGAAAAAATATATACCCACATATAAGTAATACCTTCTGTATATTTCTTAAATACTTAAAATGCTTTGAGAATTTAACCTGTTCTGGTAACGTAATGCACCAAGTTTTTGTTGTATGGTAATTTGTCTGTGCACTCACTTAGACTCTTCGGTTTCTCTGAAATGATCGTCTGTTCTTGGTGTATAAACATTGCAAGGAGTGGTAACCAGGGAACGCATATTGGTATTAATGGTAACCGCAGAGTAAGCTAGCAGGAATTCCTTTGGAAGCTGCACAGACTGCTCTGTTCCTTGTTACTCTGTAAACAACACTAGAGCATACGCCTTGTGGTATGCTCTCTACATGGAGGAAGGTAGAATTAGCAAACTCCTTGAAAGTTGCTTCAGAAAGGTCTAGTTAATGGTGACAGTGCCCTGGAAACCGCACAAAAGCGGGACGTGAAGAAATGTGCACTCTTCCCTACTCCTCCCATTTAGCCTTTGCTGGTGGATCACCTTACTTGTGCATTTCCTACATTTTTGTCTTTAGATTTCTACCCTCCTCAGACAGGACCTGTGTTATGTCAAATGTTCACCCAGCATCCCTACAATGCCTTACCTTACCTTACCAGTAGTTGTGTGAAGCTGCAGTTACTGTGGACAGCAAATTGAGGAGACACTTACATTCAGGGGCAGGTATGGCCAGCTTGGATCAGGATATCGTACCTTGAGTCCCCAGTTAGAGTAGTGTACCATCAGACATTGTAATAGCCAGAATGAGGCCCTTTTGCAAAGCTTTACAAGAAAGTGACCTAACAGCCCCATGTAGATGGAACTGACTGATGTGAATTTCCTGCAGCTGGGAATGACAAATTCCTCAAAAAGGAAAATTTACTCGTGGAATGGATTTGCAGCCAGAAGATGTTTTCTACAAAGAAGCTCAAAATGGCTGGGATGTCTCAACATAGTAGGGATTTGTTTACTAATCTTTCATTGGTTCTTCCAAATGTGGGGTCACTAACCAGGACTTTCAGAGTGCTGCAGAAAGAGCTTGTGATGCGGTGTTACAGCTCAGTGTGGCTGTTAACATATACAAAATCCTACTTGTTCTCCTGCAATATGTAATTATTTCCTTGCTGTTCACTGTAATTTTTTAAGCTTTTACATGGATAAAAGTGATGTTCATTAGGAGTTTAAATCCTTCAAACTTGCTGATAAACTTGTTCGCCTCTTAGGACAGTCTATACTGTTGCTTAAAACGTTTCCTTCTAACATTACAGTACTAGATAATACATGATGAAATCACATAATTTATACAGAGCTTGTAATAAAAATTCCTAGGTCTATGTTGTCACAAGCATTATTACTGCAAACGATTAGAGGATTTTGTTCCTCTCCCTTGCAGATGGTAATCACTACCACAGGACTCTGTCATCTCCTCTATTTCCTGACATACTTATATAAATGTGTGCTAAAATGGAATGTCCCATGCTATCTTCTGTTTCCACTGAGCTTAAAGCAAATCCACAGACTCCCAGGCTACCTCAGCTGCTCCACTCCTGTGGCATGGTATAGAGCGGTGAGGAACCTGTGGTATGTGAGGATCTTGCCATTGCCCCCCAATACCCAATGTTTTGTGTGGAAAAAATGCCTGCCGTGGCTAAGAGGGCAGCCTTCAAACCAGAAGAGCATTGATGAGTGTTAATAAACAATGCTGGATACTTTGTATTTCTTGATGCAGGGGCCGTCTGTAAGTCAGAGAGGCAGCTGTTCATAGACTGAGGAATTGTGGCCCAGGCTTGCAGAGGTTTGCATCCATGATAAATCTGCCTCCGTGATTTGTGCTCTTTGTTGAACCTGTGGCAGTGGAAATAGGAGATGCATGTGCTATTGCTCAATCACTGCCTCGTGCCAAGGAAGGACTGAGGCAGAAGAATGAGTTATAAACAAAGGAAAAGGCAGCAGTAAACTTATTTGAACGTGTTGTCTCAGTTGAGGTGAGGGGTGTGTTTAGTGACAAGGTGCCAGGCCAGGTGTCTGAGGCCTACAGCTGTAGTAAACAGAAAACATTGTTTGTTTCTGTGGTGAAAACCCTTTAGGCTCACAGAGGGAGGTTTCTGTTTATGTTTGGAATTGGGCAAAGTGTAAAGTGAGGGGCAAACTGGTTGAATCCTATGGAGGACTGTTGCTCCCAATGCTCAATCACTTTATTCTTACTATGCATAGCTGCTCTATCCATGCAGGTGCTGGGTAGCAGTGTGGCAACCTTGGCAGCAGCCAGTGTGAAACATCAGCACTCATGTGGCAGTGGTGCTGGCTTACCAGTTGGACAGCTGAAGAGATGATTCCTGTCTGTCCCATGATGAGGCATGGCTGGTTGTAGTTGAAATCTGAAAGCTAAAGAGTCAAGTGTTGCTTGCACAGCTGAACATCCCCAGTCTTGTGCAGAGCCAGGTTTCCCTCTTTTTCCTGGCTTGTTAGATATGGAAAGGGGGTGTTGAAACTGCTGAGATGGCCTCTCCTAGTGCTGTAGAAGGTGTGGCTTGGTGTGCTGGGCAGCAACAGTGTTTGGTTTGGTATTTTTTTTCCTCTGACCCAGCAGTGGCCAGGCTTGTTGTGTTCAAAGCAAGTGCAATGCATGAACACTGCTTGTAGCAGTGTGGAAGGAGCGTGGTCTGCAAAGTGTCTTTCTCCAAAACCTGGATGGAGCTGTGTTACTGTCACATGAGGATGAATGCTAAGGTACAGGTCAGAGGTGGTGAGATGGCAGTTTGGAGGGTGCTTCTCTTCTGGTACCAAAGAGTTTCTGCTGTGGGTATAGTGCACACATTTTGGGCACTTGATGTGTGTCCACATGTCTCCAGACAGCTGTTTAGTACAGCAGTGCTGATGGAGAGTCCTGGGCCAAGAGCTTCTTTTCATGTAGGTTTAACAACCTTCCATATGTTTCTGCCCAAACAGATCATGTTGCAACAATATCTAAGTTGTGTATGAGTAAGATTTACGTTCTTCCAAGTTGTTAAGTATTAAGTTTGTGTGGTCAGTTTAGTCAAATGTGTTTTGAAGTTTTCCTGCTTGGCAAAGGCTTGTTAAAGTGGCAGCTCCTGGATTTGCTACCTCTTGGGAGAAAACAGCAAAGACTCAGACAAACACAACTAAACTGTACCCAATCTACAAAACAAATGAGAAATTCTGATTTTTTCAGGCAAATACTCTTTGAAATGGTGCTTACCACAAGCAGTGCAACTGTGTAAAGTCACTAATTTTAAAAAGGGAAAAAGGTAGTGAGGAAAACAATTTTGAAGCTTTCATCTAGAAATGAGCAAATAGCTACGGGAGAATATGTTTCATGGTTTATATTCTGTTTGCACAGAGATGTATTGTAGTGCTTTTAAAGTTAATCTAATGGCAAATTAAATCAAAATAAAGTTACAATGGTGAAAATATTTTTCTGCGACAGGAATTCCTTCTTTTAGGGACTTTTCCTGGAAATCCTTGTTGCAAACAAATACTATCTACCAACTCGTTCCCCATTTGTGTTGGTTAAGGATTGAGTCTGCATCTCACCTAGTTTTGTGTCTGGAAGTCTTTCCATGGTTTTCAGTGGATGTGAGATTGGGTTTCTGACTGGAATCTCCAAGGTTCCAGCCAAATCATGTCCTGTGCATCACCTTGGGCTAGTCCATTCTTATGCCAGGAAAAACATACCTTAATTTCTTCTGCCAGGGTCATCCCAGTGTTACACTGGCGTGTGGTTTTTTGTTTGTTTGTT
>WAAE01003757.1:0-51901 GCA_013400495.1 Nicator chloris | reverse complement strand
TTACATTGTAACCTATGACAAGCAGATATGAGGATTTCCTAAAAACAGACCACAAATATACCTACATTGTATATGAGACCTTATTTCTGGTCTGCAGACTATTGCCACTTCTTCCCCTGGTACGCTCATTTGTGACCCTCCTCAAATTTTCTCTCTTCCTCAGGGAACTAAGTTTAATTATTATATTGCCATTCCCAGTCTATATACTGCCTTTGCTGTCTGTGCATCCTTGTTTACTGAAAATCTGGGTAAATTGGTAGTTTCTTTTGGGGATAATAACTAACTGATCTTTAATCTACAGATTACCCAATCATCAGGACTAGCAGGCAATCTTATTTTCTTTCTGCTATAGATTTCCAAACGGCTTTTTTTTGTTGTTGTTGTTCAGATTTCTATTCCTTGTAGGATCCAGATCAGATTGCTTTTTTTCAGTTACTGTTTTTTATCCTTGTATGTCTTAACCTGCAAAATTTAGGTTTACTTACATACACGTCTTTTTGCCTTTCTATGTCTTGTAAGCTTTTTGCTCATATCCTTTTAAAACGTAGTATAATATATTTTTAAATATCCTTTTAAAGGTGGATATTTATTTACATAACTGTTGAATCCATTTCTATAAGTTTTATTTCTGGCTGAGGTTAAAGATTTCTGTTACTTTCAGAGCTCCTCAGACAGCAATAAATTCCTTTCTCCTTCGACAGTCAAGCTCATCTCAGTCCAACAGATTTTGCTAATCGGTTTCCTTAGCCTGTCTAAATTTGCTTTTCTGAAGTCCAAATCTTCAGCTAAAGATCTACAACTATTTGTTCTTTGATATTAAATATAAACTGAATCAATTTTTTATCATTCTGCAGTTACTTTCTATTATTCTGTCCATTAGCCATCCCTCTTTTAATGTCCTTTACACTTTGCTGAAATCCTGCAGTGTTACATCTCATTGACTGCTTGTAACTTTGATGAAGAAATGTGCTGGGTAATATATCCGTGAATCCTTGTCCTGGTATTGACAGTGTTCATTTTTGGGCCAGTATTTAGGAAATTCAGCCTTCTCATAATGCAACAGGAGCCTGTGGTGTTTATCTCTGAAATGGAATCAGGCCTCTCTGTCACAGTCATGCCAGTCTGAAAGTGCAACCTCTCCACTTACCTGAAAATTCATCCAAAACCCACCAAGCATCTAGCCTTGATTTTTGAAGCACCATATCCCCAGAAAGCCCTGTCCCACTTCCAGTGACCTTACCTACATGTCACCCAGCAGTACCAAATATTGCACAACCTCAACCCTCCTGGTATTAAAACCATAAATTCTTCTTCCTCAAAATCCCGTGGAGAGAGGGAGAAATTAAAGCTTTACAGAGGATCTTTTGGGAGATTGGGTGCAGGCAGAGTCCGTGGCTGAGCCATCCCTGTGATCATCAGTGGTGGAGGATTGCCGTGAACATGTGTCACCACACAATAAAGTCAGGTACATCGCTCGTGCCCTGCTTGGTTTATCTTCCCCATGGGTATCTGATTGTGGAACTGGAGGTTGTATTTTCAGCTTAAGGTAGAGCAGAACTGCACATGATGGATTGTTCAGGAAATGCTTCTCAGTTGATTGGATCAGTGTTTAGAAAATATAACTATAAAAAAAGGCCGGAGAAAAAGATTACTTCAAAGTCTGATTCGTCTGGATTTAAGACAATTCTAGCTGGATATGTTTTAGGATTGTACACAGTTGTAAGGAAACTTAAGGAATTTTGAGGAACCCTTTCAGCATAAAATTTCAGAGTTCTTGTGGGGGGATTTTAAGGTGACAAATTAGGATCCCTTATGTTACAAAGCCTGGTCAAATGTGTTTAGGCTTATGAAGACTGCTTGATTATTCTATGCAAAAGATAGATTTTTAAACAGATTTCATAACTTTTAAGGTAGGAGACCTGACATAAACTTCAGAACAGAATAATGGAAAGCCAGTAAAACTCTAGAGTTGTGGCCCCAGGGAGAGTTTTATTATTTTCTTCAATGAAAATGCTTAAAAAAAAGTATCAGATAAGCAAGCCCAAACCCAAGACATGATTTTACATTTTCCAAGGTGTTTTCTGAAATGTGCCATTCTAATGGCGGAAAAAGATTAGAACCCCACTGAGGCCAGGAGGATGAGACAGCTGTGCTCTTTGCAGGCAGCCACGTGGTGGTTAACATAATCTGTCACAGGCATTTTGCAGCATATAGCCTGTGATCACTAAAGCTTAAAATTACATTCTTTGGATGGTCTAATTCCTGTCTATCTTTGCTGTAATCACTTTGCTCGGAGCTGAAATTTCTTTCTTTCCCTTGTAATTTTTACTGTGAGAATGTATTTGCCAAAGTAAGAAAGTGTGTCTGACACTACAGTCTGTTGTAAAGCAACAGTCAAGTAGAAGGATTATTGTTAAAATACAGTAATTTGAGATATACGTTCCCACTAGAGACAGACAGGAAATACAGATTCACTGCCTGAAAATCTTTGTCATCTGGATCTTGTTGTGGCCAGGTGATGCTAGCTGGCCTGTTCACAAATTCTGGTCAAGCACAGCCTCCTCCATTGTGTCACAGCCTCTCTCAAGAGTACTCTCAGCAACACTTCTACCTCTCCTAATCTCTTACATCTCTGAAGCATTTGCAGGGCTTTCATGTCAAGAAAAGCTGGAGAAGTTCCTGTGTTGTAACTTTTCTTGCTTTGAGATTTACATGCTTTGAAGTTGAGGAGTAAGTGCCATCTGACTCCTTTAAGGTTAAATTTCCAATAGCCAGTGAAGGACCAATTGAGAGCTGAAAGTAATTACTGAGAACAGTTCACATCTGCTCTTCTGGACACCTGCTTGAAGCCCCTAGTGATGACTTCAAATAGGTTAATCCTTTTCCAGAGACTGGTGAGCTGCTAGAGGTCTGGATTTTTTCAAATGAGAAAACAAGTCAGTTCTGCAATGAAGGACAGGGGCAATGAAGGGAAGAGACTAATTAAAACCCATACTGTAAATTGCTGCAATAGCAGAGAAAGGACTCCTCTCTCATCAGCATTTTCCAGTTGGCTTATACCGTTTAAAAAAAAGTTATAGCTTTCATTAGGTCATAGAATGGTTTAATGTGTCACTTGTTGTTTACATAATGGGTACCTAGTTTGCCTCAGAATTAACACTGTAAATTGAATACTCACACAGACTGATACCAAGTTTTGCCTGAGCCTTCACAGGCATCTTTCTTCCCCTTTGCCATCACAGTCATACACCCAGCAGAACATCACTAACCAGAGCAGCAAGGAGTGCTGGTGTGGACAGGAAACTTGTGTCCAAAGTAGTGCCTTTTTCTGTCCTTTCTGCATGACATCTATGTCCACTGGAGAAGAAACTTGCAAGGGAACTTGGCACCAATATAAGAAGCTCTGGGATAAAGCTCCTGTGATTTAGCTATGCATCTACTGTGCTGTTCCCCTGCCTTCTAGTTTTGAATCTTCTGATTTTTGTGGGAAGAAATTTTACATCCCAAAATAAGCCTTACCTCGTATTTCTAAACATTTGAAATTTAGGCAAGTATCATCCCAGATAATGATTCCATAGTAGAAAAGTGGGTATGTGTAAGAGAATTCCCAACTGAAGCTGCTCAGCACAGGAGTGCCGTATTGACATCTTGACCGAGACATTTCCGATTTGAGAGTTGGGATGTTCGTGGTTCAGGAGCAGAGAATGAGTGAAGATGTTCAAAGGTATTAGGTGAAATTATGGAAAGAGCCAAACATAAAATTGCCTGAAGTTTGTACTTCTCCGAAGAAAAAAAGGGGCCAAAATTTCTTCCTTTATCTTTCTGCAGTCTAGACTTTCTGAAGAGCTTATGTCATACTTTTGTTGCAACACTAAATCTGGGTTTCCAATAAGGTCTGAAGAAGATTAATAATCAAGAAATTAGAGCAGTTACTGAATGCAATTAAATAGAAAAGTTTCTATAAGTGCTTTTTTTTTCTCCTTGTGGTAACTGAACACATGATGTTTAAACTGAGAAGAAAGAGGCTGACCAAAGTTTTTCTGCCTCCAGGCTGCTCACATGTAAAATACAACAGAAAAATGTAGCACATTTTTATGGGCAGTGTAGAATACCTTCTCTTTCTTGCACATGAGACATACTAAATGACCATGTGAAGGAAAAAATAGTGAGGTCATTATGAGAATTAGTGGCAAACACAGTTTTATCTCTGATAAAATGAAGATTTTCATCTCAGCCAGGCAAGTGCAAATCCACTGGCCTACACAGGTGGAATCAACATTGAACCTGGGATTTTCTGTCTTTCTCAGCAATATAGTAATTGGAAAGGATTTTTTAATGTTTGGAACATGTTTTAAAATTGTCAAAATCAGTCTGGTCTAGGCATAAGCTTGAAACTGCATGGGAATTTCACAAGTATCAAGTGATCTGGAAGTGTAACCATAACAGCCAGCAGAGCACATGCTCCTAATCACCTCAACAATTTGGAAGGTCCCAGGCTGGTGCTGTCACAGGGGTTTATGACATTGTTCACACAGCATTTAGTGTGAAACAGGAACAATACTTGGTGGAATGCACTCAATGGTATTTTAGCTGCACAAAATAAAGCACATAAAATAGGCTAGTTGTCTACACTCACAACATTACTGTAAAATGACTAATAGAAAGGGGAGAAAAATCAGTAAAGCAGCACATGAGTTTGTTTTCAAATGAAGTTACTCAGGTATTTATTTCTTGTTTCTCCAGATGCAGAACAAGGAAACCAGAGAGAGTTCTCTTTACTAGGGAAAAATGGCATGTCATAACCAGATCTATTCGATCTTTACTGCTCATTTTGCACTAGAAGAGGAGACCAACAAGCTCATTGTGAACTGTGCAGAGTAAAATCAAACTGCACTGTCAGAGAGCTCTGCCTGGTGTTTTCAAAGCCTTGCTATGGAGTATGGGCAGGCTATTCCAAGGACACTAGGAATGCATAATATCTTTGGGGGGAAAAAAAGAAGTAAGGGTGTGATTTTGATCATGGTTCTTGACAATATGCTGCTGAAAGGCATCTTAGAGTCAGCACTGATAAAAATTGTCTGTCATGTGAGTGATGTGCAGTAAGACAATCCCTGGTGAGTCATAGAGGTCAAGAATTAACATCTAGCCTGTTGGGTTTTTTTTTAGAGAAAATAGCTGACATTTTGTCTTCTGATTGCCAGAGAGAGAGAGAGAGACAAGAGTGTCATAGTTTGTCCAAATGACTCCATTTCCAATTTTAGGAACATAATATTTGTCACTTTTTTTAGCTGCTTTTTTCACTTTAGCTAAAATGAAGCGTGTTAAGATACTTTTGTCTCTGAGTTTATGAAGTCAATGGATCCTTTGAAATGAGTGGGAGCCTAAGGTTGTAGTTTCAGTGCTGTATCATACTGCCTTTAAAAAAAGCAGTGACACTTAACCTTCTTATAAGAAATTATTGTGTGCTGTTGCAAAGATGTAAAACTCACAGCTGAGATGTGTACCTTCAAAGATAAAGAGGTGCTATTATCTTTACCTAATCAGGGTTGTTTTGTAGACCAAGACAAAAAAGAAGTAGGCTCTTGTAAATGCTGTCTGCATATTCCCTCACAATACATCCCTTCAAAACCACTGAACTTGTCACCAGCTGCCAATTCTCATCAAGAGAAGCCTCTCATTAAGTTCACTGAGAGCATTTCTGAGCTGTGCTCACAGAACTGGCTCTGACTTCCTCAGTCTCTGGCTGGATCAACCTCTGTTCTGGAGTGTCTGTCATGCATCCGTGCTTCAAGGCTTGTGCTGGTCACCTAGGGGGAGAGAGGCTTTGATGCCTAGCTTGTTTTTGCAGATAAAAATGGGGAAGGTGATTTGATTTCCTTACTCTTCTGGTAGCTTCTGATCTCTGCTTGCAATTCCAAAGCTTGTTGAGACTTTTTGAGGTGCTCGGGGTGATAAATGTAGGACAGGGATACTGTGGACCATTGTAAGCTGGAACTCTTTTGTGCACTTGCCTGAAATGGCAAAGAGCTGGTCTTATGTTCTTAATGCCTTCCTTTGAACAAGTTGAAAATGCACTATTACCTTACACTTGCTATTTTAATAACCATTTTTTCACTCACCATGTCTAGAGCAGGAAGTAGTTTCTGAGTCAACTTATGCTGCTATAGCCCTGGATTTACTGCCACATGGGAACACGAAGGATGGATCACTGAAAACAATGACTGTTTTTTTCGTGACACAAAAAATTGCTAGTATTCAAGTTATAAGTTGCTTGCTAACGACATGGAAATTCTGAAAAAGCTGCATGAAAATAGTTTACTTGCACAAAACTGTAATTTACACCAGCTCTGTTAGTAATGTAGCAGTCTGCTTTGTGAATGCTCCAGGCTAAGGGGATGCCCAATTCTATTTGAGGGTGGCTGGTGCCAGTAAGGGAGGATGGAAAGTTTCATGCATGCCAAGCCAGATCTGCAGTGTGGAACTTGGTTTTAGAAGGTAGGGGAAGGGTATGGAAACACAACTCTGGGAAAAAATAGAACAAGGTTTCAAAGGTTTTACAGTACAAACTGTTATTCAAATCTGGTTTTATTTATCTATAGTCTATTTTATGACTTTACTATTATACGTCAAAAACCTCATAAATCAGTCCTTGGCTTCCACTGTGAAGAGCTGAGGTCACTCTTCTTTGCTTCACATTGAAACAGAACAAATGTGAGAGAAAGGAAAGGACTGTGATCTTTTCTTCTCTTGCAAGGAGAAAATATCTGGTAAGAGCCAAGAAATAGTAACAAAGATTGAATTATCTGTTCCACTCGTCCTGCAACTTTCTTTCTTCCACTCAATTCACCAATTTTTAAATAAATTTTAAAATAGAATGCATTCTGTGAAAACGGCCATGGATATTTACTTTGGTTCAGAACAGACCATTTTTGTCATCAAGTCTGACCTCCTGGAAACCACCATGAAACTTCATTTATGGATTCCACTGTCTAATAATCTGTCAGAGAAGATAAATCTTGGGTAGAGTTTATTCTGTGTTGACTGACAAACCTCTCCTGCTCCAACACAGAAATTTCAAAACACTTTCACCCTGGCCTGCCACTTAAGTCAATGCTGATACAACTAGATCAGTCTGTCTAAAGGAATTACTTTTTTTCATTCTGAAGGGAAGGATGGCACTTGGCTTTTATTCATTTACAGGCTGAACTAAATGCCACTCAGATCCTTGTTTCAGTGCACCGTGTTGCTTGACATCTTGGAGAATGAATTCAGAGGATACCACTGCCCACCCCTGTAGCTGCCCAGCATCATTTCCTCTGACATGCACCAAGCTGACACATTAGCCAAAGGTACCAGTCAAGAGCTGATCTTTATAGAGATATTGATAAGGGTTGTTAAGATCACTTTCTCCTGGCATAAAGGATGCCCTGCCAGCTCAGAGAAATTAATTGAGTAAAGACTCAGGATGTTCAATAGATCAGGCAGAAAATGTGCTCCCCTGTCCTTTCAGGAACTTAAACACTGCTGCAGCGTGCTTTTGTATGGGTTACCACTCTCCTTCAAGACAGCAAGCAAAGTGGCTGACAATACATCACATATCTGCGTGAGGATCCCTTGAAGGCAAGAGGATATTCACAGAATATAGAATATTCCATTTTAAGCAGCCCACGGGTGCCTGCCAGACTTTAGTGACTCCTGCTCACCTATAATCCAGAAGGATGTCTTTGGTGCTACAGTGACATTCACTGTTTGCTTTATCCTCGCTCAATAATAAAAAGTAACACTTAAGAAATACACTGAGAGTTCCTGAATGAGCTGAGTGCTTAGATTTTAGTCATAATCAAAGAAAATGTATCTTTGTGCAGGCAGATGAGAAAGTAGCTCTTCAGAGATTTTTCCTTGAGCAATTCACTTGAATGCAGATACCTCACTGTGAGATGATTATACTGAAGGTTTGCCCATACCCATCTGGTCTTCTGGATTTGGGGGAATCTTTCAGCCTCTTCAGAATCACTAGAAGGTGAGGAACAGTTTCATGCTAAATGTTTGAAGCCTATAGGAGGATGGAGTCCATGAATTTTGATAAACATGTACCCTAATTGGTAACAGTTTTGGCCACTTCAACAAGGTGCTCATTCTTCTGCCACTTTCCCTAGAAAATAATTCTTCTTTATGTTTTCCCACTCACTTATTCTATCCCAAAGCTCACGTTTGCTGTTAAATACAGTCAGTTTTCTTAAATTTTAAGAACTCCAGATATTATAAAAGCTGCGAATGTAAAACAGGATTTTCTTTCAAGCATGATCTTAATTCCAAGTTTATTATTCATAGAGAGTTGTAGCTGGAGGAGGACCCAGCAAGACTAGTGGGTTCTGGGTGAGGACCTATCCACTTGCCTCAGTCAGCTCTGCAGCTGGTCCATCCCACCAACCAGGGCCACTGAGGAAGGACAGTCGAATCTTTCAGTCAGCTTTCTTTGTGCTGACTTGATTTCCCATCAGATGAACAGAAAAGGATCATCTAAAATCCTTTCTTAGAAAAGAGGATTTAATGCTTTGTCTTGACAAAATGCTAGAGACTCTGCAGTGTGGTTAGACCAGCCAAGGGGGTCTTCCTTGTTTCTCAAGTCACTGGGAGCAGATTCCCTTGTTTTGCTGATACAGGTTGATACTTTGTCCATGGCATGTTCAGTCTGGGGGTGAGAAATGCAGCTTAAATCCCAGGAAAGATTGATGGATCCTTCTTTTTTACTTTCCCTGGTGATGAGGGCACTATTTTCCAGGAACATCCTGCACCTAATCAATTCTTTGCCATTCACTGCTCCTTCGGCACCAGCTTGGTCTCTCTGGTATTCTGCCTGCAACATGCAGTTTAATCTCCTCAAAAGATGTGAGTGCCTGAAAATCTTTGGTTTTTCTAAAGCCTTTGGATTTAACATAAGATACCATCATGAAATTTAATGGCCTGACTGGATGATCTAATGACTCCTTCTGGCTTTAAGCACTGAACCACTTGGATCCTCACTTTTCCGATGACTGCTTCATAAAATACAATTTAGAATAAAAATAACATGATCATTTATCATATATGTATTCTTCATGGGAGAAAATTATTTCATTGCAGCAAAATCACAGAAAGAGGAATTTTACTGGGGCGTCTGCAGGTTCAGTGGAGTGTTCCTTAACCCAAAGCCTCATCTTGTATGGAGGATTGGAGCCATTTCTCTGTGCTGAATCAGGACTTCAGGCCTGTATTACCAGTGATGTATGGAATACCCTTATCACTAATAAAAAAAAAGAGAGAAGAGCTCATTTGCTGAAGAAGAAAAACAAAACAATTTCCCTGCCAAAAAGAGTTCAAAGATTGAGTGATGTGAAAGTCTCTGGGAGAATAGTGAGGAGCAAATAGAACCTTCTAAATACAAGAAAAATAAAAATGTTGGTTTAAAAATTATTAAAAAGGACAGCTGAGCTAGGAATCAGAAAATCTGGGCTCAGAACAATGTATCAGGGAGAGGGGCCCAGAATGAGATGTCAGTAGTCTTTGGCTGTTAAATCCAAGTTTGTGACCAAGCTTGTTTAAAGCTGTCCTCAGCAGGGCAGTGGCTCTACAGAGGGGACTGGGGGGTGCTGGCCTGGCTTCTGCCAAACCCTCTGTGCAACCAGGACCGTGGCACAGGGCACAGGGCAGGGAGCATGGGACATGGGACTCCTGTGAGTGTCCAGCTCAGGGGTGGCTGAAAACCTGTCCCTGGGTGGGACCAGCTCCTGTAGGAAACACAGCTGGTGCCTTGTTTCCATCCCTGCTGCTCGTGCAGCTTAGCCATCAAAGGGAGCACTCAGGCAACAATTCTTCCTCCCTCCAGGACATCTGCTTTTCCTTGCAGAGGATCTTAAGCCCAAAGTAGAGCCAAGAGTCCAGAAAATGCCCATATCACTGCAAGCAACATGCTGTCTGTGTTGGGATACTGTGAGAAGCAGACCCCCTGTGGAAAGAAGTGGCAGAGAGATAGAATCTCAGTGTGGGCATCTCCCCACAAATCCATTTTGAAAGGGCATATAGAGAAAAAATTAGATTATTGAGACAAAAGGAGTGTAGACCAGCCTATTTACTGCCTTTTGTCTCACTGTTTAGGCCACTGCCTGAGAGGTGATTGGTTTCCTTCCTCCCATGCAGAATGAAACCAGCAGGAATTGAGGCAAGTGCTTTTTTAGGTACAAATCCCTGTTTCCCCTCTCTGCTCCCTTTGCTTTGACAAACACTTGTATGAGGCACAGCTAGTGCAATCAGTTTTGTGTCCTCTCAAACTGTCCTTCTTGTGTGAGGTTGAGTCCCCAGATGCCTGACAGAGTTACCTTTTGAGAAGGACTTAGAATTGCTTCTGAACAGCCCCAGTGTACTCTCCATCTGTGACTGAGTACATTAAACAAATTATTGAGCTTGCTCACCAATGTCATAAGGAACTTCCTACTGCGATGAATTTGAAGGATAGTATTGTTTTGATTTGCTGACTTCTAAGTCACTCATAACTGGTAACAAAACACATAAAATAGTTTTTTATTCTTGTCTTATATCTTGTTTACATGCTTAGTTACTGTGTACGAAGTCACTGGTGTTACTAAATGACCCAAAATGCAGTAAGATTTAACTTTTGGGAGGACGGTCACTCATAGATGTACCAACAATTACTGCCCTTGTTTTTCTGGTACATCTATGGTATTAATAGCAAGAGTAAGTAAGTAAGTATAATAATAAGCATAATGATGCTCTCCTTATCTGGAATGTGGTGAATAATGTCGCCAGTCATACTAGCTATGGTCCCTCTTGGCTATGAGTTGACATAAATGACCTGAATAAAATTATAACAATATGAAAAGTAAAGATAAATCCATTATTTTTCCTTGTCTATTTTGTAATAGACACCATTTGCCACTCAACTGTTTGCTACTGCTTTCCAGCATCTGCTGATGGTATCTGTTTCTTTTAATTGTCTAGGAAACTGAGTTTGTTATTTAATTTGGTGGTGCTTATTCTAATTTTCCACAAATTTTCTTTAACCTTTGCATGAACTTTTCTTCCCTCTCCCCTCTGCCATCTGGGAAAGAGCAGAAAATTAGCCCTTTTTGTTTCCTTATGTTGGGATTTGTGTCTCATCTTCCTGCAAGAGATTATATAACATATTTTGCCTACCATCCTCTTCATGATGGTATGATGCTTGATAAAGAACATTTGTACAGTAGGTGTGCACATTACTTCACAGTTTAAATACCATCCTACTCATTTTCCTGCTGTGCCATGACATTAAGAGGATGATTTTTTTTCCTTTTCATAGTGTGTTCCTGCATTTTATCAATTATGGTGATTAAAATACAGTTTTCTGGAAAACAACATGAATTGCTCAGCTGAAGAATTCTGAGAATATACAGCATTTGGATATTCTTGAATTATAGCACTGATGAAGCTCAGCTTGCACAATGAGTTGGTGCCAAAGGGAATTCCATGGGCTTCCTTGTGCAAAGTGAGTCCAGTCCTTTAATTTCTGAGCTTTGCTCAATTGAAATGCACAGTATACATAGTTTGCTGGTTTACCTGAAAGTTAAATCTCTGTCACATCAGCTGGCAAAGCATTTTGCTAGATCTGTTAGAAAGTTGGGAACAGGGCACTAGCCCCAGTCTGGAGGTGTGGTGACAGCTCCTTTCCCCTGCAGCCACTGCACATGGCAGGACCAAGCTGTTCAGCGCTGCAGGAGCAATAGAAACAAACATCTGGGTAAGAACTGAAAATGTGGCATCTGGAAGGATGGTAATAGCCTGATACTGGTATCATGCGTATGTGGGAAGCCACCTTAGGATGGCATAATTCAGTGCTGCTACCAAAGAGATTGTACCACTCAGTCTCTTCCCTCTGGGGTCAGCAAATAATTTGTGCCATCATTCAGTGAACTACCTATGGGACTGAGGTGGCTGAAAAGCTACTTGAGAAACGGCTTGCTCCTGGCCATGTTAGTTTCCTGAGCAACTTCACAGCTTGACTGCAAATTGCTGCGAGGGGTGAGTAGTGTGGGCATGAGAAAGAGCAGCTGGGAATGGGAAGTGAGCAGGACGCCAAAAAACAAGGACACTGAAGCCAGTCCATGTGCTAAGTGGAATTTGGGGATCCTTGTGCACAGAAAGGCAGGGATTCAAAAGAGAGAAAGACAAGAGGGATGAGAGTTCTTAGTCTTTGCCCATCTATGAGCTTAAGTTTCAGGCAGGTCATGAGGCTTGCTCAGAGCACAGAATTTGAAGAACATATGTGGAATTTTGTGTAGGAACAATGTTTAAAATGTCCTTGTTTAAATCTATTTCAATTGTAGTTTAAAGTGAAAAGGAAAAAAAAAGAGGAAAATACAATTTTCTGTATTTCCACTGAGAATATAAGAATACAAAAAGTCTTTAGAGACAATTGACACAATTTGGTTTGTTGTTGGTTGGTTGGTTGGTTGGTTTCTTCAGCTGTAGTAGGCTAAAAAACTTCCAGGATGTCTTCCTACTGGTAAACTGATCATAATTCACAAAATATGCTTCTAATTATTTATGACCTCTCAGCATGCAAGAACATGACAAAAATTATTTCCATCACTTTTTCACATTGAGAGGCTGTTAGAGACCAGGGAACTGCCTCTACAGCTGGGACACAGAATTTTCAACTCAATGCATGAGAAAGGGTGGTCTACAATGATTATTTCAGTGCAACAAGAGTAAAACCATTTTATCCAATACTACCTCATTCCGTTAAAAATCTATGCCTCAGCTTTAATCCACTCAGGTCAGTTTGCCTCATCTCTTTAAAAATTCTGTCCTCCACAATGTATGATATGGATATTCTTTTTATAGAAAAAGTAATTATGGCAGTTTTCCAAACGATCACAAAACCACCATGCCCTCAACTCCCAAGGGCCATTCCAAGAATTGCTTTTAATTCAGAAATAGATTACAAACGTGACATAATCTTTTTGACTGAAATTGAGTGTGTAAATTTGTCTGGGGAACCTCAGTCTTCCAGCAGCTCCATCTCTGAGCCCCAGTGCCCAAATGTCCCAGAAGGTGAGGAAAATTGGTCATTTTGGTCATTCCAAGCAAAATGGGCCCAGCTATCCAGCTGGAGTAAACTGACTCGCTGGTCACAGGAGTGATGCTGATTTTTGCCACCTAAGGAGACTGTTATATTTACTTTGCTTATCTGTGAAGACCTTTTCTGAAATAGTGTGTGCTGATTGTCTGTCCAAGGTAGAAACATGCCAGGAATTTAAATGAGCCATGCATAATGCATTTGAGGTAACACTTGGGTTTATTGCCTCTTGGTAAGTTATTAAGCTTTTATTGAAGCATATTTTGTATAAGCATCAGTATTATCTGCGTGTTTTGTACCTAATGTGCTGCGCTTCTTTAGCACATCTCAGTTAAGGGTTCCAAAACAGGCTACCAACGCTGATGAGGTGAGATTTGCAGCGCTCCAGTGAGGAAGGCAAGCAGCATCATTGCAGGGCTGCAGGTCAGGATTCTGAGGAATGGAGACACTTTCTAAAGACAACACAATATAACTCAGATGATGGTTCCTGCCCTTCTGTCGGCACCTCGAGCCCTTTCCCCCTTTCTCCCCAGTAGTGCTATATGAAAGGAATGCAACTTGCCTGTGGTTGCTGGCTGCATCCCCAAGAGCAGCAGGATGCTGGATGCACCCAGGACTGGACATCCTCTTCAGTGTCCCCCTATCCCCGGGCAGAGTTGGCCCCTCTGACCTCACAACCCTGCCTGTGCCCACACTCTCTCCTTTTCCTTTTATGCCACACTCTGGATTCCTTGTCTGTGGTCCCAAGCATGCTCTTGCCAAAGTCCTCATCACAGTGATCTTTCCAGCTCCTGGCTCTTGGCTTCAGCCCCCCCTGCTCCGATCCTGCTGTTCTCCCCCTAACAGCAGCACTTGGGGATTCCCTCACACCCTGGTATGGATTCTTGCCAACTAAATAATTGCAGCTGTGGTACAGAATTAAAGCAAATCACCCACAACTGGGAGATCTTTTCAGAGCTCTTTTTCAGGACACATTACTTCAGAGGACAGCTCTGCTGAGACCTCCCAGCTAGCATACTTGAAGCGTGAGGGCTTAGTGTTGTTGGAAATCTTTGTCCTTTATCACTTGCTCTGCTCACGGAAACTCATCAGGAGTTAAGCAGGAGAGGAACAGTGCCACCAAAGAACAGAGGGACAATGCTGTGAGGCACTGAGATGGCTCCTGCCTGCCATGGGGTTCTGGGGCTTGCTGGGGTTCTGGGGCTGCTGCTGGTGCAGCTGCCACTCAGGCACATGTCCGAGAGGAAACCACAAAAGCAGCAAGCACCATGAGTATCAGTGGGTCCCAGGAGGCTGCTGTGCCTCCTCCTCCAGGGCTGCCTGCTGCTCTGCAGGGGTGATGCAGAGCTGGCAAACACTCCCCTGCAGCTACCCTGTCCCTCTGTCTGTGTCCTGCCCTCCCCAGTGAGACCAGGGCCACAGCAGAGTCACAGGTGAACACTTGTAATGCAGCTTGAATTAGCCATTGGCTGCACAGGGCTGAGAGTTTTGACTGAGCCCAGAGCAAAATGCCAGAACAGATGGAACAAATTAACAGCCATCCCTCTAGTATGGAAACAGAGGAGAAACTTCCAGCAGGAAACTTCCTGGTGCTTTCTTAGGCAAGCTTTTTCATCCCCTGACATTAATTTTTCTCCTTCAACATTGTGTGTGCCTACAAAACTTCAGAAGTTTTTTTCTCTTCTGTACTTCCTCTACCTCCCCCGGCCCAGATCTGCCTCTTGTCAGGAGATGTCAGACCTGCAAGCTGAAATGTCAGGTCAATTGGGAGAAGTTTCCTTTAATAAAACTAGAGTTGCTTTGACAGTATCTTAATATAATCTTTAAAAGAGTCTCTTCCTCTCTCATTTTTGCTCTCACACGTATGCATACATTTAGATATTTATACTAATTTTTTCCTGGAACCCTGAGAGATGCTTTTCCTTGAGAGATTAAGACGAGTTTCAGTGTGTACTACCATCATAAAATTAAGTCAAACACTTTTTTAATTCCAGAGCTTTCAGAAAACCTCTAAGTTTTTATTTTTATTTTATTTTCCTGAATGCAATGATCTGTAGAAACCTATAAATGTTTTCTATCAACTCTTATGCAGTCAATTCAATTTTTTCTCTATGGCCAGTATTTCCCTCTAGTGGAGCTGCAGCATTCAGTGCCCTGCTGTGTTCCTCAATCCTCAAAATTGAGAACAGCCACTTCTCAGCACCTCTGATAAGCTACTCAGTAAGAGATTCTTTCCTTTTCAGGCTGAATGTAATCTTCTCAATCTTTCTTTATCAAGATTTAAAAATATGAGTGGTAAAAGAACAAAACCCAACCCTTCTCTCCCGAAACGCAAAGTGCACATATGTAGATATTTTAAACTTTTCATCCCCTTACAGATATTCCGCCACATTTATGCCTTCCAGGTTCACCCACTCATCTCTGAGGCACCCCAAGGTTCCATGCCAGAGTTCCGTGGGTCATTTATCCATGCAATATTACTGGATGAACTGTTTGTACAAGTTCATGTAACAGGGACAGAGGAAGCACTGTTTGGATTCCCAAACCCTAGTTTTGGTTCTGTGGGATGGGATAGTGAATGGTCAGGGTCTTGCTTGACTCATTTTCAGGGTGTAGTCAACAAGGGCTAATTGTGCAGATGCTTGTTCTACTTAGACACAAAAAACACAACCTTTTCCTTTTTGTACTTTTCCTTTTTCTTTTCCTTCTATTTCTTTCTCTCTTTTTCTTTCAACTGCCATATTACACGACAATGGTGCAGAGAGGAGAGTTTCAGAAATTTAGTAATGATGTTAGCTCATCAGAAGTTTCCAGGGTTACATTGGGAAAATTTTGCCACTCCGTGACAGCTTTCCTTTCACCCCAGGACCAAAGAATTTTTGCACTAAAAGGGTCAGCACAAATCAGCTCTGTCTGGACACTCAATTTTTTTAGTAGACTAAATATTTCAATCACCTGATACAATGAACTCTGGCAGATAAGGAAGAGGATGAATTAATGCAATGGAAAACAGTTTTATGAAGAAAACAACAGCCATATTAGATTTGTGGAAAGGAAAAGAAAAGAGAAAGAATGAATTTGAAACGAAGTAGTGCACTGGAAAGGAAGCATGCTAAAAAAGAAAGAGAGAAAGAGAGAATTAATTTTTTAAAAAAATGTCTCTGTTGAACAAAATGGTACTTTCCCTGAGTTGTGATTGCTAAATCATATGTTTCACAGTGTACAGTGCTCCAGTTCTTCTGTGCCTCTTGTCTTTTTTCGCCACATATCCATGGTGATTTGAAACTGGTAGAATTTAGAAGAAAGTGCTTTATGTAATTAACTGATTTTTGGAAGCCTAAGTGTCTGTGCCAGAACAATGAAAGAGAAATCAAATTAGTTCTTCAAACAGCTTGGGAAAAATGGAAAGCATCCAAGGAAAAATAACTGAGGCTGCATATGGGCTGATATTAAAGTTCAGGAAGTCCCTGAGCTGTTTGCCTATCTAGCAATGAAAGCACATCTTCCCTCTGCCCTCCTTCAGATTTCACACATGCATGGAAAGAAGCCTACAGAGATCTAGAGAGAATATCTATCCATCTATATAGATATAGAAATATAGTTATTCACTGTATATTGTGAATCCTTTATGTTTTCATGCTCTGTATCAGAATTATTACATAGATGATCCATAACTATAGTGTTAAAATAATAAGAAGTTGGAGTTCCATCCTTGATGTGTTGAGAGGTAGCCATAGGACTCTTCTTCTCAACGGTGGTGTACCAAGCACGAAATGTTTGATTATCAGTCAGTTTTGGGGATTATATCCCTTTTCATAAATTAAAACATGTAGGGACCCATGTGTTTAGGTGGTAACTTCCAGATCCAGGCAGCAGCAAGTCTGCCTTGCCTAACTATGGCATACTACATAATAAAAGCTTCTGTGAGCTGGTAGTCAGAGACTGGAATTGCAGTGAATGCTTTCTGAAAACCTTTTAGAAGCTTTGCTTTCTCAAAGCAGCTTGTGAGGGCAACAAGCATAGGTATTTAATGATGCCACAAATTTGCAGCTTCCAGTTCTGTGCTTCCTGGCGTGCCTGTGAACTAATCCTTGGGAATACAACAGATCCCAACTCTAACTTCCATCCAAAACCCATAACCATTTACAGTTATGTATTGCATTAGTTCCTTGTCCTTGTTTCCTCTCTGCTGAGGCTCCCTCTTTACAAAGTCAATAAAACGTTGATGTATTCAGTGGCGGTATAGTTAGGAGCCTTAGAGACAGTGGTGGAAATGCCATTCCCAAACCAAAACAGGATTCCCTCCTCTGGATTTCAGACAGTAAGGGTTATTCAGTCCTGTCCCTCACAACTTCAAATGAGTCAGTAGCTGCTTAGTCCAGCTAAGTCCACAGAGAATTGAGTCCTTACTCTCAGGAATTCAGCCAGACAGTACTTTTTGCACTCTAATATAAACCTCAGTTCAGCCATGAAAAGATTTTGTGTCACATAAGAAAAGAGCAGGGTAGTTCAGAGGTGAGTTGACAGCGTTCTAGCTCACTTTAGTAGCTTTAAGTGGAAATGCTCAAAGTAATTCTAAAAAACTGATGGCTCCACCTGCTGCAGAAAAGGCTTTCCTACCTTATCACCAGTCCCTGCCAGTCTGAGATACAAACGTGTACTCGGTCCACTTCAGATTTTAATCTATTACTACCTTAACAGGAGTCCATGAAGAAGCTTCTGACAAGTGATTGGCTCTGAATATGATTTTCTTTTGTATTTTTTTACCTTTGAGAAAATATTAACAGCCATTTGTTTGATGTAGGTTGCAACTTCAAGTCTGCTGGTTTGACAGATTTATAGATTTTACTTCCTTTACTTGTTTGTAAACCGTGTGTTTTAGCCTTCCTTCAGTGTGGATGTACCCAAGTACCTGCAACTTCTACGGAAGCATTCACTGTTTAGAACTTCCATATTTTTTCTTGCCTGCCCTGGTTTAATTTCACCTGGTTGCTGATGTGTGGGTGTTTGGCATCTTGAGGATAGCATTTGCTACATGCTGAGTTCTTGCTTGTTGGAAATTTTGGCATAAGTAATCAGAAGTAAAGGAAGAACTGAAATGTAAATAAGAGACAAACAAGTCGGGGAAGGACAAAGGAGATGAAAAAAAATACAAAATCATTTCTCTTTCTTGTGTATACAAGCATTTTGTAATAGATAAACAGCTGACATGGACAAGAAGCAAAAGAGCCCTTCATGGGGTGGATGTTTGAGAGCAATGAGAAATACTGGTAAATACACTCTGAGGAGCCTGGGGCCAGAGCAATTTTGCTCAGCTGAAGCCTCCCAGGCACGGCTCTGTGCTGAGGTGTGATGGTTTCTCACCACAACGGGCCCAGGGAGCTTTGTGACAGAGCCCATTTCTGCAGGCAGTCCCAGAGGTTTGCCTAGTGTTCCCAGCTTACCAGAGACCCTGGCAAAGGAAGCTGCAGTCAGCACCTAGGCATTTGAATTTACAGAATTCTTCTCCAGACCATATCTACGAATTTCTTAGATGAGGTTCTTTTTTTTTGGTAAGGGACAATTTATGCATTTCTTTCCATACTGGATATATTTTGTGTCAATAGCTCCTGTTTACTGCAAGCCAGGCACTAAGAAACATACTCTGCTGGGACTATCTGGCACGACTCTGAAGAGTTCAGACATTTTCCAACCCGTTCAAACTATGAGAATTTTATAGCAATAGCTTCTTGGAGAGAACAGTGGAATTATCTAAAAGTATTTTGTTATCTACAACTTTCCTCAACTAGCTGTGTTATTTAAAAGAGACTAGTCTCTTGCTGGGTTTCCCCTGCCTCTCTCTGCTCCATGTCCCCTGCCCAGCCCCTCCACCTCTCCAGCCTTTCAGCTGGGACTCTTCAGTATAGGCTTTGCAGTTGATTTTTGTCTTGAAAGTTGCAGCTACAAACACCTTCTGAGCCTGACAGCAGATGAGTCCAGGAGCCAGAAGCAGGTAAATCACACCTCCTGGATGCTAACTTTTCTTTGTGCTCTGAGTTTTTTAACTTCCTGCATAAGCACATGAAGGCAGAGGGATTGCCAGCTGTAAAGGACTGAAGTAGCTTTCGTCTTCAAAGCTTTGCTGCTACTTGTCATTAGTTATGTCAATTCAAAAGGGGAAAAGAAAGGAGACCTTTAGACTGATGAGAATACACTGACAGTCAAAACCTTTCCTGGAATATTAATAGAGGATTATATGAAATTCCTCTCCAAACAGCTAACAGATCCTGTTTTCCCTGCAATAAGCCAAAAGATCTTCCATCCATAATGATCCAAAAATCATTGTGATAAGATTTAAAATATTTAAATATTTAAAATATGAAGTATTAATAGAAAAATCAAACCTAATGTGAGCTTTCTTCATAACAGATTTTGTTGATGGTTATTAAAATGAAAGTCCAAGGAAGTGCTGCAAATCCTGTACAAAGGCCCTTGAAGCAGGGAAGACTTAAGCAAACAAAACCTTTTTTGTCTTGGTGTTGCTGGTTGCACCCTGCAGAATCAGACTTTGCATAACCATTTTTTATGGGTATTACAGTCATTTCATCACCTCCTTAGGTGCCCTCAATAAAGAAGGGCAGAAGAAGAAGGGCATAGGGAAGCAGAGTCTGCTCTGGAATGTCTTCATCCTGCAGGACCGAGGGTTTGAAGGGGAAAGGAGCCCAAACAAAGTCTCCATGTAGACACAACAATTTATATGTTCAAGTCTGCTTTTTAAACTCTCTTTCTTTTCCGCCTATTAATATTTTTAATGTGTTCATATTTAAGGGCAAGTCCTTTTTTGGGCAAGAGACCTTTATTCTATCCTCAGTGTAAAATTATGCCACTTTTCTGCAGTCATCAGAACTGAATGGTGTCATGTTATATTAAAATCAGCCCACAAGCTGGACAAAGTCAGTAGCAGAATAGATGCTATAAGTTTAGCCCAGAAAGTCTCAGGAATCTCATGGTTTTGTCACAACCCTATGATAGAAAATGATAGCAGAAATGTTACTCTTACTTTTTGTCTGACACTCTCTATGCGATTTCCAAAAACCTCATTATGGAAATACGTATTCAGCATCAAGACATGTATGAAAAAAAAAGAAAAACCATTAAACAGCAGCATTTTTATAATAAGCCATCAATAATAGCATTAAAGTTCCCAAGGAAAGGGATGCAATGTTTTTTTCCTTTGTGCAGAAGGACTGAGCAGAGAATAATGTGCTTCTGAGCAATAATTGGAATGATAAATGTCTGCAGAGTTGTTCTGTCACATTATGCTGACAAACACTGATTGAAAGGTGGCTTCCAATGACAGCTGCAATATTTTAAACGCAGGTAGTAGCTATGTGTGTTGAGTACACAGGCTTACAAAGACACCTTCGCTTTGAAATCACCTAAAATCCTAAAAGCAATGAGAAATTTTTAAACTGAGCAGGTGTCTACTGCAGAAAAAGACAGTCTGAAGTACATGAAAAGAGATTAAATCCTCTGAGAAAAGTTATCTTAAGTGCAAGGTGTAGAGTCTCTGCAAAATCTTCCCCCTGTGACAGAGGCAACATTGGCTTCTTCTTGGGAAGGAAACACTTTGCAGTCCAGGGCAGAAAAAGTGAGAGCTGTGATGTGCAAAGCACTGAACCAAATAGACCTGTGATTGATGATACTTAAGGCACATCCAAAGTCTTTTATTTATCTCCCATGAAATGGAAACAACTGGTTGTGTGCAGGTGATTGAGAAGTGACATATATCACCCTAGAAAAATCCCATTTATTTTCTCTCCTGGAGGAATGAAAAAACAGTAATGTTGCATAGAGGTAGGGCTTTACAGGGATTTAGGACTTTAAAATGAATGTGTTTTTAATGAAAAAGCATTATGTCTGCACATTCATGTACTTCTTTGCAAATATTTGCAATAGAACATTTCATATGACATAAGAATACTAATTTTCAATCATAATTCCTTAGATTGTGATATTTCTGAGACAGAGGTCTTCCTCAAATGGTCATTTTCTACTTTTTTTGCCAACAGGCCATCTCATTGTTGTGCTGTTTGTGGAAGGAGGCCAACAATAAACATTGAAAATACACCTGAATGTACAGAATTGCTGGAAAGGTTCACAATTTAATTTCAGTTTTTATCTGCTACTGCAAGTAAGGAAACATCCCACTGACATGTTTCCCATGTTGGAACCTTGCCTCCAGCTTGAATGAGTATGGAAAGCCCTAACCACCCTAAGAAGGGATTAAAAGAGTTACTGAGCATAGTTTTCTGTCAACCCTGAACAAATGCTTGAACAACAAAGTGAGTTCATATATTCCCCAACTTTTACTGATCCCAAGGATGATGTGAAGTCTCACCCTGCTTGCCCTGTGGAGACAGAGGACATAATAAGGAGCTCCTAGAGGCTATTTAAGTTTAGCTGGGTACTGTCCTCTTTTTATAAACAGCAATAACTCAGCAGTAATGTAACCAATGAACTCACATCATGAATCCACATTTACAAATTTGCATTAATGTGGGATGTCAGTGGGAAGCAGCACAGGCACCAGGTCACTTAAGGTTATGTATACCCTTGGGGCTACCCAATTTTATGTATTTCTATTGGCCCTGAGAAGGTCTCAGGGATTTCTTCTGATAATAGTCCCAACCAATTCCATCCTATAAATCATTTTACATAAGATTCTGAGCTGGCTTGACATTCTTGTTTATGTTCTAGCAAGTACAACAGAGGAGCTTAATGTATAATGAAGGAAAGGAGTGTCTGAGTCCTCCAGTTAGAGCTAGAAAATGACTGACTGAATCTTACTTTCTCACACATTTGGAGTCTAGGCGTTTGTCACATGAGGGGAGGATAGTTTGTACTAAAGTGACTGTCATATGAAAGTGATTTAAGATGAGGAATAATACAAGGTAATAAGTCTGACAGAGTTCCCTATCAAAAATTTTGATTTATCTCATTGTCACTACCCACTTGCAGTTTATGTCATGTTTTCCTGAGTTTCCTCATATTCCAATTTTTTCCTGTCAATGTCCAATATCTCCAGACTCCTCTTGGCTACAAGAATGATACCAGCAATGGGAATAAAAACTGTTGAGCAGAATAAATCCTTTGCTATAAGCACTTGGACTAATAAATCCAGATAAAAACTGTGGTGGATGTTCCTTGGTGGGGGTTTTTTTAACAGTTTGGCACAGATGGTCGCTTAGTTACCCAAATTCCAATTTTCACCCTACCCTGCACAGTTCCAAAATAGTCTTTCCTCAGAAAGTCTTGCTGAGCACTGCCTTCCAAACCTTTCTGCCTGGGCTTTGCAATAATTGAAATTCAGTGTACAGCTTAGTTGATAGCCAAAACTGCAGGTGATGCTTCCAAAGGCCTCATCCCTAATTTACAGTCAGGGATCTGGATTTACATAAGGACAGCTTTGCAGCTTCACCTTTCCCTTTTCTAATTAACCCCTGCTTGCATTATACTTCGCATGGGGATTCCTCACCTGTTTTGTTGATAAATTTTGATAAGCTTCTTATGTTGATTAGAAACAAAAGGTGATGGTAGTCTAGGGAATCTTTAATGTGGCAAGGTGCTTTAATGTGCTCTGTGAATCCCTGCTTTGAAAGCCATGTGGGCAATGCTTGGGCTTAGCAAATGCAGAAGCCATAAAACCTTAATTGCTCCTTCCAACACTTTAAAAAAAATAGCTTCTCTCACTATTGTGCTCTTTGCAATAAATTATATTCACGGTATAATTGGAAAACATACCTTAAAATAGTATTTCCCTTTACTTATTTTCATCTTCAGAATGATGCTTAGGTACATTCCCCCAAAATAATCAGAATATACATTAAAGGAATTCTTTGAAGGTTTTTTGTCCAGCCCCTGCTCAAAGTAGGGCCAACTTCAATGTCAGAGCAGATTGCACAGAGATATTCCCAGCTGAAAGTTGAAAACCTCCAAGAACAGAGATATCCAGATTCTCTGGGAAATCTGTTCTTGCATTGAACCACTCTCATGGTGATTTTTTTCCTCTTATCCAGTTGAAATTTCCTTACAACTTGTGACTGTTACCTCTTCTCTTCATTGTGCCCTTCTGTGAAGAGTCTAAATTTTCACGTTCTCCCCTTTGGGAGAATGTGAAAATTAAATCTCCCTTTGTCTTCTCTTCTCCAGAGTAAGAAAATCCAGCTGTCCCAGTCTGTGATCTTACATCATGTGCTCCAATCTCTAGTCTCTCTTTGTGATCCTCACATTTATCACAAATGATACACTAAGTAAGTAATGCAAAACAAATTACTTTTGCATTCCAGCTGGAGTAAGATAAAGAGGTAATAGTTTTCGGCAGTGTTTTTCTGCAAGTTTAAATAGAAAATAACACAGCTAATGGAATTGGACATGAAAACAAAAGGAGGGAGCAGGGGTGTCACTGTGTCCCACTGGCTTTTAAATCCTGATCCCCTGCACTATCCCTGAGAAGCCGTAAACACAGTATGGCACTGTGGATCCACTGCACCTTGCGTTCTTGAATACCCTAAATGTAGCAGTGGAGGAAGTAGGGCACTGACTGCAGCTGGTGCCCAGTGAGAGATATGGCAAGATGACCCCAGTGGGATCCAATCCCTCAAGAAGACACCATCCAGCCTCACAGGAGAATGCAGGCTGTGATGTCCTAAAAGTAATGGAAATCACTTACTGGACTTAGCAGCGCTGCACAAGTTGGTTACAGTTTCCAGAAATGGTGCCTTGATAAAGCACCAGGCCTGATTCATCACTTTGTTATAGAGGTTTAATGGGCTGGTCAATCACATTCCTCATTTTCAAAAAGTTAGAAGCATTGGTAGAACTTCTCTCAGTTCATAAACTTTAATATATATGTTAGGATAAGATTTTACTTTTAAATTTAAGAAGAGAATAACACCCAGTAATCATAATTAAGGGTGTAATACCAAAACAATAATTTTTTGGAAACTTATATATCAAGAAAAAGAAAGCTTGTAACATTACTGATTTATATTTTCATCTTGAGATTCATATAGCCTGATACTTTTTACCATTTTTAAGTATGAATGCAATGAAAAACATTATTTCAACACATTAATTCCTGTAATACTTCATTTCTAGAGAAATTTTTTTCCTGACTGCTTGGTATAATGTTCAAGATCCCATGTCCCTTTTTTTGTATCCACATCCTGTTAGTTTTCTTCTTCCTCACTTTCTTCATCCATTTTATCTTAACCAGCTTGCAAGTAGAAAAGGGAGAGAGAGGAGCGGGAAAAAGTTTAAAGGGAAAGGAGAAAAACAGTGCATCCACTTTAATTCTCTATTCAGGTATAAAAATATTCTGCAAACACTTTCAATTTTGTTATGGAAAACATTTAAACCAGCTCTAGAAGTTTAGGTAAAAATTGCCTAAGGTAATTCTATCACGAACAGGAGTCAGATATCCTCATATTCCCTCAGTGTGCTGTTTGGCAAATAAAAAGAAAAATTGTGGTAGATTAAAGTGACATATCCTTTCCCAATTCTTGCTGTCATTTATTAGCTGGAAGAGAACTGCTTGATGTTTTTTTTCCTTTTTCTTTTCTGATCTTTCTCCCTTATTTAAAAGGAATAAAAAGAACTGGGCTGGAAACCCTCTCACAATCTCATAAAATGCCTCTGCATGATACTGCACATTTTCTTCTCCATTCTGTCAGTTGTTATAGTATATTTTATACAGGGAAGCCTTGGGAAAAGTAAACCATGATTGCAGTATATGTCCTCTTGTTCTTGAAAGGCACTGTATTTAAGCAAGACTCATACCATGATTCCTGAGACCTATTTCTAATCCTGCCAATATCTCATTTTATGACCTTGGGCAAAACTTCTCTCTGCCCTTCAGGCTACTCATCAGTTATATAGGAACAGAAATCTGAGATACTTTAGGGCATTATGAAGTTTAATCAATATCCTTAGATTCCACGGAGACACTCAAAAGAAATTTGTCATCAAAATGGACAGTTCATGCCAGTGTACACATACCCTATCCACCAAAACCTTCTGGAAGGCTTATCTTGAGGCAGGGAGTAGAGATCATAAGGTGTGCATTTGTTTCATTTACTGTCATCTGCTTCCTGCCAGCTGCATGCATGAGTAGAGAAAATCACTGCCCAATTTTTCCCATTCATTTGGTTTTTGTAAGCAAATGCAAACAGTGAAGAAAGCATGCTCTGACACTGACCCTTGGGGCACCACTGGGCTGCCCACTTTGCCAAAGCTGGGGTTTTCTGGCTGTTTGCTGAGCTGCCATCAACCCAATATAGAGATTTGCCTTCTCTCTCATTGGTTTTACACAAGACAGCAATATGAGGAAACAGAAACTTCAAACAGGGATGCCCTCACTGTGGGTGGGATCCCACTATGAGTGCAAAGGTAAAGGAGAGGTGAAGGAGTAGAAGAAATTCATCCAATTGAAGGATATATTATGCTGTGAGTGCATTATCAGCTATAATGAACCAGTCACTACCTAGGCCGGTGGGGTGGCCAACAACAGGAATTTTTCAAGCTTTTTTTAAGGTGAGCGTCTGCTGGTGCTGCTGTTGAACATGCATTAAAAATAGATTTATTTATTGACAAGCTTCATATTATGATACTGTTACTCAAAAAAAAGCCTTATTCAGGGCCACACACAGTTGACATCTGTGTTTATAGTTCTCTGTTACTTGCAATCACGGGCATTAAATTTATCAGGATGTTAACAGTGGGTCAGAAGAAATGGGTATTTGGATGGGAAATTGTTATATAACAGTTTAGCTTGAAGAGCATTTCCCAGATGTGAAATGCTGATAACTCACCATAATTAACTGGGAAGTCCATAATTTTCTTGAATTTTTCACAGGTTTGCATCATGTACAGAAGACAGACATTTCCTTGCTCAAGGTTTTCATAGATTCCTCTAATTAGGTCAAAGTAATAAAATAGCTTACTAAAACATGCCTTGAGATATATAGAATATGTATGTATGGATCAACAGGTGCTCATCTCCTGGCAGAAGTTTGTAGTTACATGATTAGATACCATGCTTGGTGCCAAATGTAGATACTTCTCCTTTTTTATTGGAAATGTTCCAAAATAGACCCAGCTAAACTGAAAGAGCAAACCCCACAGATTATTGTCACCTACTGTTGTTTCTACTGTTGTTTTCCTCTAGGAAACATTACTGGAGTATAGTTTACAGCATGTCAGCACTTGTTAAGACAAGTGAGAAGTGGAAGTCTTCTGATTCAGGTGAATTTTCAGTCCTCTTTCCTGAAGTATCTGCCTGCAAACAGGAGCGCACAGACAGGGGTGATTGCTGGGCTTTCTGCAGGGGGGTTATGCAGATCATAAGTGCTCTGTTATGGAGCCTGCTTCCTATGAAATCCTTATTTTACATCTGCAGGCTGCAAAAACCTCTTCCAGATATTCACATTGTCAGCCTCCATTCTCCCCCAGACGCAGAAGCTGCACGTATCACTGCTTTATAATTACATGTTCATACAGGGTCGGGAATTGTTTTCTTTGGGATTAACACTCCTGTGCCAATCCCCCAGGCCGTCAGTCAGTTCCTGGGATTAATGCTGTCTGACCTTCTTCAGCAGTGATCAAGTGCACTTGCTCCACCCTTTGCCTTGTTGTCACCCGTCCCTCCAGTTGTTGAAAAGGTTAATTTAAGTTATTCAGCCAAGCCAGTCTACAGAGGGAAATCCTTCCCAGAAAAAGGAGCTGCAAGAGGTGCAAAATCTCTTGAAACACTGATATAGGCTACCCCTTACAGGCAAAGACTGTCATTTAAATCAAACAAAGCAAATTAAATATATATGAAGTTTTCATTTAGACAGCCAAGTTACAAACTGAGAAGACCTGTGGCAGCCTGATGTTTCATTTTCTTCTGCTTTTTAAAAACATGGTTGACAGAATATTTCAGATCTGAAGTATTTTATTGCAAAAATGTAAGTATTTATGCCATATACTCCTATGCTGCTCCATCTCTTTCAGCCATCCCTCATCCAGGCTGAGATGCAGGTCGAAATGTGGATCTTTGTTCAAATAAATTGCATCAATAGAATAATGCACAGAGTTGTTAATTGAATGGTGATTTCAGCTACTAGTCTGATGATCACATATGACTTACTTCTTTCAGTAGTTCAGGTGATATTTGCTTGGGTTAATACCGCACTTTACAGAGGTGTTTAAAATATCCAACACTCCTGAAGCCAAGGAAATTCAAATGGGGGAGATTTTTAAGATGAAGAGATAAAGCAAAAACATGTAAGTGGGGGACCTAGGGTTTTATCTGAAGAAAACATCAATTGCTGTGCACAAAGTCTTTAATCTTAAAGATTTCAAGTCAATTCAATCCCTTACTTCATTTTTACTCACAACATAATAATTACTGCTCATTTCTTGAAGGGAGCAATTACTTCCTTCCCTTTCTTTCTGAGGATCACATTACAGTGACCTGTGTACATCACATATTTCCTTCATCTCTGCATCCTCTGCAGAAGCTCAGTGAGTGGAAAAGGGGCAAGAAAATCAGAAAGAGGGAGTCTTCTGGTAGAGGGACGTGCAAACGAGCAAGAAGAAAGGCAATGAATGGGGAAAGAGAAGAAAGAAGAGTAGATGAAAGTGGTGAAGAGATTAAATAGCCAGACTTGTGATACCTGGCAAGTTGCTAACAAGAGGACAGTGTTGCCTTTTGCATATGGGATCTTTAATGTGGGACTTGAAAAAGCTGGAGCTCCTGCCCCAGTACATCTCCAAAGGATTGCTGTTTTTCTCATCTTATTATGGATGTTTTTAACCTGCTGCCTGCAATTGCCAAGCACTTCATCTCACTGGACCCCACGGCCATCTGCTCTGAAGACCCTCCCTCATCATCCCTTTTCCTGTCATCTGAAGTCTGTTCACATGATAGTGGAACTTGGGATAATAGCCACAGCCAAGTGCTGTCAAGTGCACTCCATAAAAACGGTCTTGGTGTCAGCAGTGCCACAGAAGGAGGTGTGTAGAGGAGTTCTGGAGATGATGGGCACATTTGCTTCAGAATTGCATGCCAGATCTGAAGCAAAACATCAAACAACATAGTAATAGCTGAATTCAGGTTTGCAGAAGGAAGAGATTATTACAAGCAGTGGACATTACGGAAGAGCAAAGAGCAATGGAGTCACTCAGACTTCTAAATTGTACAGACCACATTTGATTTTATATTCTCTTCTTTCCCCTTTTCTTACATATGGCATGGTATTCTGATTTATGTCATTGAACTCAAAGGCCTTAGCTAACTACAAAAGCCCAATTCACTTATCTGAATCCTAACTAGTTCTTTGTATATTATGACAAAGAAGCTTCACAGCTTAAGAATTGTATTTAGAAAGCAAGTCAACAACCTTTTTTTGCAGTGTCTCATTTCCAGCTTTCCAATTTCACAAGCCTTTGTTTCTGTTTCATGAGACAGCTTTAATGGAGATTTCCAGATGAACTTCTTTATGCTGCTACTGATTTTGAACATTTAATTCAGTACATTCTGTAAGACAATAATGAAGGGAAGCTTGAAGTGCTTAATATTTATAATGAATTTGCTATGAACTTGGTTTTCATTTGAAGAAATGGATCGTGCAATATTTTCATTGATCTTTTTAATGAAATAGCATTTAAGACAATTTTTAATACCTCCACAACATGGAAAGCTTTATTCTCCAAAAGCCTTTGCTCATAATTCCTCCTGAACCTTTACTGAGGCTGGATGACAAGTACAAGGTACAGCACTGAAGGTATAAATGATCCTTTGAAATTACTCACTTTGTTTTCTGTCTCATTCTTATTTATTACTGACCTGATCTTTGCTCTCCTAGCAAAGGAAGATAGAGTTCCTAAAATCATGCCTGTTGCAGTAGTGGAACTTTACAGTAAAAGCCATTGGGCTGCCATAATTTTCTAGGTAACAGAGGATGGTGGCACAAATTCTATCTGCCCAATACCTCACCTTTTGCAGACAGGCTGACTTTAAAACTTTCTGACAGTCAAATGTTACATTATAAATTGAAAAATGTGTGTGCATTTCTAAAGGGTTAGTGAGTAGCCATGTACTTGAAATGATGAGGTTATGGTGTGGTTTCCCTTTTGAGGTATTAAGGCTTTTAAGGTTTATATTTCTTACCAATTCAAAGTCATTCGAAAGTATCCATCTAATACAACCATGGAAAAATTACTCTCCTTCCTTTTTTTTCTTTTGAGTTCAAAAGAGTCTGACCTTTAACTTCCTTAGGTCTCTAGAAAAATAGAGGAAGGATGGCATCCTACATATGAAATCAAAATGGGTAGGATATTGTTTCTCATATAAGGTTATAGTTCTGCTGGAATTTTGATTGTTTAAGAGAGGTATCAGTAACCTTTACCCTTCCTGCCATTAGAATCCATCTGACCTTCTTGTCTATACATGCAGTGACAAGCAAGGCTTTGGAATCAGAGCAGTTACCTATTAGCCCTGTAATCAGGGAGAGACCGTGACAGCAGCTGCAGCAGCCCACCCCAGGGCTCAGGTCACAGTCTGGAGAGATGCCACTGAGTGCCCATGTGCCTGACATGGGTGTCAAATTACCCTCCTGCGAGCCGTGTCAGGAGAGAGACTTATCTCATTAATTATACATGGAAATTGAGATCCAGCAACATCTGACCAGGTTCTGTGTTTCATTCCTTGGTTTTCTCATGCTGTCAGCAGCAGATCAACAATCTAATTAAAATGGCCATCAAAGCAGATCTGAAATACATTAAATGGTTCCCATTAATGTCATATTTAATTTACTGCATCAGTGTTGAAGATGTTCATTACTGTCCTTTGCCTGATTTTGAACTTCTGGGCAAGTTTTATAAATGATATTTACATCTCAAGAAACATAAACATTCTGTTTACATATCTGATACCTCTTCTGTCTTTTCACTCCCAGCTTTATTGCATCTGGGTTGCCAGCTACCCCTTGGTTACTTCTTCAGAACACCCTGGGAAGCTTAGAAAGGGTTGGGGAATTGCAGCCAGGGGGAAGGGCACCTGCTATTTTTGCTGTTTTTTCTCCCCATCCTTCACAGAAGGATTTTTGCCTAATTATACAACTGAGTTGAGTCTAGCGATAAGACCTGAGGGAATGGCCTGAAGATGTGTCAGGGGAGGTTTAGGTTGGATACCAGGAAAAGGTTCTTCACCCAGGGGCTGGTTGGGCACTGGAACAGGCTCCCCAGGGAAGTGGCCACAGCACCAGGTCTGACAGAATCCCAAGAAGTGTTTGGACAATTCTCTCAGGCACACGGTGTGACTTTTGGAGATGGTGCTGTGCAGGGCCAAGAGTTGGGTTCGATGATCCTTGAGGGTCCCTTCCAACTCAGCATATTCTGTAATTCTGGGATTCACTGACACGTTGGGATGGCTGGACCTTCCCATCGACCATCAGTGTTCTTTCTGACTGCTGTGCACTAGAACTCACTGGCTACTGTGGGTAAGGAAGACTGAGTTGCAATCTTAGATAGAAATAGCCTGTTAGAGGTCAGATGAGAGATGTGAAGGTCTCAACTTCAAGCACTGTAGAATTACTTTGCTATTCTTTCTTGTGGGATAGTCAGGAATGTGAAAGGCCTCTATCACTAAAACCCTCATACACACAGAAGAAGGAAAAAAAGGTATTCTGACAGGATGGGTTTACCTCTTTTTTGTCTCTTACAGATGGTTGTGTTTTTATTTTAAAGCAGATTTGTGCAATAGAATGGAGGAAAAAAGATAAACCTAGTTATGAAAAGAATTTATCCAAACCACAGTTTGTGTAATCAGTGTATATATGTTGCCTGTGTATACATTGCCTTGCTCTAAAACAGCATCTTCCAAGGAACATGTGGAAACTTTACATTATTGATCTTAGTGTGATAAGAAGTCACACTTATTTTTCTAATAAAATTGTGGCAGAATTAGAAAAACACCTTTGCTGAATACCTTAAGGCACTATGAAAACTTCAAATTGAGAAGAATGCAAATATTTGGCATCTTTGGTGATCCAGGAAAGATGTCAAATACTATAGCAGAATTGCAGCCAAGGAGAAATTCCCAGAAATATTTTTTCATTACCCATGAAAATTTTTTTGTTGTTGTTTCACATATCTAGCTCTAGTCGCCACACAAAGAACACCACCAATTAGGAAAACACCAGAAATACATAAATAAGTTGGAGGCATGGAGAGAAGCAACAAAATCATTCTTTTATAGTGACACGATGAGGGACTTTTACATAAGCACACATCAGAAAGTCAGTTACTAGAAGGAATAAAGACCAAATCCTTGAAGATTATAAACACCATGTTACAGGAAGAGTTATTCAAACAGTGCCTGTCTGAAATAAATGAGATTAAGTTCAGCAAGACTAAAAGGAATGTTAGCATGTAATATTTTGCAGTTTTAGGATATTAGAATGTCAGAATCTGTTACTCTGAAAAAATCACCCAGAGCAAATCTTATCTCACTATCTAAAAGAAGATTGGGGAAAAAATTATGACTTTTCATGACTACATATGTATCTCTGAAAGGGAGTAAGCCTTCAATTTTGACCAAGTCAAAGTTTTTTTTCCGTGAGTGGGATTATATGGCATTAGTAGTTTACTGAGACTCTCTACAAAGAGAAACAGAAATGTGTTGACTCAAATGAATTGTTTCCCTGCAATATGCTAGCAGAACAAGTCAGCCTTGTAATAACTGTAGCCTGCCTTCACAGAACATTGACCTTAGATGTGAACAATCCTTGGACATTTTGGCTGTATCTATACCAGTAATTGGAAAAGGAAGACTCCTAGAGGCTGTAATTCAGCCATCCACACCATAATATTGTTACAATGGTACCTGATACACTTTTGGACCCAAGCCCAAGCATTGTCACTTTTTTGGGTTTTAGAGGGGGCAGAATCTATATTTCCTACAACCCAGAAATTTTCCATGTGAATGTGTCATTTCAGCAGAAGCACTCACAAGTATTTTGCTAGCAAAGCAAAAAAATTGTTGCTTTCTGGTTGAATTGAATTGAATTATATTCTTGGCAGCTCTCAGGAACTTCCTGTCAAAATTCTACAATCAAAAGTGATTTTCTTCTTTTCTGATTTGTCTCTCTTTCTGTGTATAACACCTTTTTATTATTATTTTTGATGCCAGCCTGCTTTTCTCTCTGAACTCACTGCTAAATCTGGAAGAATTAAGTTTTTTATTTGCAGCACGAAAAGTTTGTGCAAGATTACCTGGAGAAATTATAATTTTAGGCTCCCTACAAAGACGTCCTTCCATTGCTGGTGTGATACAGTCATTCTGGAGAAATATTAATCATACAGACTGACTAGACTTTTAAAATATAATATATTGGTCTCTAGTGGTTTAGCAGTAATATTGGTTTATTTACATTTGATTATTTTAATTGCATTAGGAAAAAAACCCAAGTATTTTCTCCTGTTTTCAATCACAAACAACTGTTTGTACTTCAGAAACAGAAGAGAAGGAAGGCCCCTCTTTCCTTCATGGTTTCTTTACTTCCTCCTGGTTTTGAGTTGGCTTTCTCGTTAAACCTGTGAATTTTAGATGGGTGTGTCAATGACATACATTCTGCAGACTTCTCTAAAATATACTTGATTTCAAGCAATAATGTGCCTTTATTATTTTTCTTTTTTTTTCTTTGTTTTTATTTTTTTTCCAAGTATTGTCCTCTTTTTGGGGGGTAGGAGGGGAGCAAAAATATGTTCTGTGGCTCCAGAGAAAAGACCAGGTTCTGGTCAATCCAGAGAGGAAGAAGTTGTCTATAATGCTGTCCAATTTTAATTGATATGCCAGAGAAGCCATGTTGTTTGTTTTGTTTTGTTTTGTTTTTTGTTTTGTTTTGTTTTGTTTTGTTTTTTGTTTTTTGTTTTGTTTTGTTTTGTTTTGTTTTGTTTTGTTTTTCCCTCAGGAAACATCATCTGAAATGGATGGCAAAGAAAAACAGATTGGAAGTAGAATTAAATTACACTTAGTGATTCTGTTATTGCAGAAGCACTTCCAGCACATTTTGGGGTAACTGTATTAATTCTGCCTTTCCTAGAGGGTGTGAGTGTGTAGAAATGCAGTTAAACTGTGATCAGATCCTGTCCCCCAAGGCTTATATTTCTCACTGCAGGTAAGCAGGGAGCCAGGTTTAGTGAATGAGTGCCATAGGATTCCAAAGTACTGATGTTTTATCCGAAGGCAATATAGGCACAAAATCAAGTTCTAATTTATCACTACCTACCAATATCCTATTTAGCCTCTCCCAGAATAAGATAGCTGTTCCACTAGGTGATTAATTCCATTCTTTTAATAAAAATTTATTTTTAAAAAAGGCACTTTGTATCAAGTGCCTCCTGCATTGTTAAATCTGACACCTCTCCACCCTTTGCAGACTTTCTTAGACATAACTGATGTTAGTGAAGTTAATGTGTTAAAAATGCAGCAAGATTTCCTTTCAGAGACAGAAAACTACACTTTGAATTTGTCTGTTGAAATGTGTCTAAGTGTACACTCAGAAGGAAAAAAGATTCAACATTCCAAATGTTATGTTTTACAATACAACACAGAACCAAGTGTGAATAATCAGAATATTCTGACGTGTGAAATGACAGAAACTAGGGTAATGTGACTCCCCTTCCTCCAATGACGCTTACAAGAATTATTTTGCACTGCTTCTTACAATTTTTCTCTGAGGATTTCCAGATTCTTTATAAACACAGGCAAATCAAGGCTCCTAAGGGAATAGCTCTCTGTACTCCAACCATGCATATAATCTAAATGTCTTCTTTACATATGCTGTAACAAATCTCGCAGAAACAGGTCTCTGCAAAGAGCTCTTGTAGGCAGGAGCCCTCCCAGCCCACACAGGTGGCAGGGGATGCTGGGCTCCCGAGGGGACAGCAAGTGTGCATGTGACTGTGCATCGCCTGCTTCTGTGCAGTGAGTTTCATAAATTGTTAAATCTGGCTCTGTCAGCTTATGTTTGCTTTCTGTGGTCAAATGCTTTTGAGGCAGGATTCAGGTAGCCTGATACTCAACCTGATACAGTGCCTGGATCTCTTGAATCTTTTCTGTTCTAATAAAGAGGAAGAAGAATTTATTGCAGTCAACCTTGTTGGATTTCCACTTGGGGAAAAGAAAAAAAAGGCAACCATGCATTTAAATTACAATACTTCTTTTTCACATCTTTTATAGTCCTATGCAATTAACCTCACATGGCTGAGTCAAGACTTTGACCACAGCACTGTCCAGTTACTTCAGCCAAGGCTGTGATGTAATTGAGCATTAAAGACCTAATCACTAGCATCAGTATGATTTTAGAGCATTTCTTAGAATGACTGCATGGTATGAAACCTAATAATGCTCCTCCACACATAGCTTATTAATGGCACATGCATGGAAAATAGCTTTGGGAGACAGTTTTTCCCTATGAGCACAATTAGTTGACTAAAATACGTGCAGATAACTCAACACTGTTGTCATGAACATGTAGTTACAAAAGGTGAGTGTTCAGATGTTAGCATACCACCGACACATGTGCTGAAAACCAGTGTGAGTGATGTTCACCAAAACTCCTGTTTATCAGTTTCCTCTGAGTAGTGAGTTTCCTGCTCTATGATTATGGCTGTATTTTCCTGTTTATTTGAAATAAATACAATGAATTAATGTTTCTCTGGAGAGTCCTCCACTGGATGCCTAGAGCCTCCTTAGGTGGGTGATAGTGCAGCTGCAGTAATGAAGGAGGCAAAGTATTTCTTCTGTTTAGAAAAAAAAGGAGTAAAAATGTATTTTGCTTATTTAATCTTCTCAGTGCATCTCAAAAATCCTGAGTCAGGTGCTTTATTGATTCTACAGCAGAAGTGAACTTTCCACACTGACATGGAGACAGCTGCAAGCAGGTGAGTGTTTTGCTGTTTCCATAATGCATAAAATGGTCTAGAGAGCTAGACACCTAGCTCAGCACTTCTGAAGGTTTCAGATGAGTGCAAAACTGACTGCTCAGCCTATTACTAAATCATAAAAATGTGCTTATTTTGCTTGTTCAGTATGGAGTACATTCACACAGATTTTTTTTCCATCTTGCTTATCCACAAAGCTAGGTAGCCATTTATCCATGTAGATGGGCAATGAAGGCTTAAAGGATACAGCTCTGGGAGCATGTTCAGAGAACTAGGAAAACTATTCCTATCTGTGAGCGTGGAGGCCTGCAAATGCATTGTAAAATCCACTCACAAAGAGCTCAAATTAGTGCCTTATGTCATCATAATACTCTGGTGAGTCACAGAACCTCTGTCCTGTCGGGTCTGATAATGGAAGACTCTTTGTTTTGGTCCCTGCAAGACGCTCAGCTTTGATACTGAAGAGCTCCAGCCTGGGTTCTCTGCATGTGGGTACTTCCTCCTCAGTAACTCTTCGGTCCCCTGGCATTTCTTCTGCTGTGTTAACCACAGCAGAGGATTCAGTGTGACAGAAACTGATTAAAATCAGCCTTTGTCATGTATGGTACCAACAGCCTACAGTCATCTGATAGTAAAAATTTTCCATCACAGGTTTTGAGACTAACTTCCAAGAGGTTGAAAAATACATTCCCTTCATCACTACTGTCATCATTAAATTATGTTAGAGGTGGTCTGGTGTCATAGCAAATTCAGAGGTTCCTCCCACTCTAGAGGGTCTCGGTGTATAATATTAAATACGCAGCCTGTACTTGTGGCTCAGAGAGTTTTCACCATAAGAAAGGGTAGTGGAGTGAAAAAATGGGTGGCTGTCTGAAAAAGACTCTCTGGCTCTTTTCAATTCAAGGACACAGACAAAAAGCAACTCTGCTCAGTTTCCATGTTCAGCATAATAAAGACAATTTATAGTCAAGTGGAACAGAATTTGAAGACAGATTTCATGGAGTAGTTATTCTGAAAAAAATAGATTTTGCTTTAAATATGTAGGATTTCAATAAGAGGTGTAATGCATTTAAAAATTGTGTTTTTGTAACCAGTGCTGCTGAAGCAGCTTTGTTGCAGCTGTGTCCATGTGATTTCAGCATCTCATTCAGTTATGAAAAGCAGAAAGAGGATCACACACTGAAAAAACCTTGGGCAGCTATATGAATTTCTCTATTTTTTAATGACCTTGATATTGCAAATACCAGAATTTTTCCTTTAGGGCACTTAGGAAGGTCACTTCTTTGGGTTAACCTTTTTCTAAGTAACCTCAGGGTGTCTCATCTACATTTAAATCATTGGAGTTTTGAGTCCAGGTTTTATTCCTTTTTCCTTTAAATTTGTTCAGTGCAAAGCTCTCTGCTTCAGCGCTTCAGGACATCTCAAAGTTGTTGGGTCAAGGAAGGATCTTGCTGAAACTGAGTTTTAGGCATTGGAGGATTTGGGCATTTCTGAGGTGCTCTGTGCTATTAGAGCAAAAGAGTAAGTTAGCAGCCTCATTCTTGTTCTAAAGACATGCTTTCAATTGAATTACCTAAAGCTATCGTATCTTCACACAACTTTTGCCATGATATTAAATTGATGGACTTTTCAGGAACTTTCCATCAAGATTTGTCCTTCAAAATGTTCAATGCTCCCCATGACTCAGATGAGATTTAAAGCAGCAGACCTAATGTCAGTAGCAAAGTTTCATCATATTAAATTTCATGGAGCTATGTGTCTTTCATTTGAGAACTCTTACTCTTTTAGATTAGAGACAGAAATATTTAGAACTGGCATTTTCATAACAGCAATGCAAGTCTTGTTTTCTGTACACAGGAATGAAAGCAGGAGAAAATAGGTGCACAGGCTAAGGAGATGGTTTTGGGCAGAAAGAAACAGACTTACAGTAATCTGTCTCTAGAATTACCTATGAAAATTTTCTTGAAGATTTTTATTTGTAAGTGTAATAAGTGAGGAAAGAGTTAACAAGTTGCTGGTAAACTTTAGGGACCAATCCTTGAGTTAACTTACTTGTCATCTTTAATTTAGTAGTCAGTCAAGATGCATAGGAAATCAAATGAGGCAATAGTATAAAAATATTATTGATATTTTTGAGCTTTCTTTCCCATGCCAAAGGCTTTAACTAACCCTGCAACAAGCACAGCTTTTTATGCTACATGCTCCAAAGCATGAACCCTGACTCTAGCTCAGAATTTAAACTACAGACACTCCATGTAAATGCATAAGGTTCAGGGCTTGGCCTTAATCTTGTCCCTATTTCCTTTCTGTCTTTTCAGAATGGGCAGAATGGATGGTTGCTGTTTTCTGTTTTACAGCCCCCAGCCCTAACTGCATCCTGGGCACTTATGTTATTATTCTCTGTGTATCATTGTTGGGGAAGGTGATATAGGGAAACCTTATAAATACGATTGTTTAGCAGGAGGTTCAGAGAACATTGGGCCAGTGAATGAGATAGAAATGTCAGTCACTTTTGATATGGGAAGGGATGCCAGTCCAGGGACAGGATGTTAAGCAATACCAGTGACCAGGCAGAAAAGGAGTCTGCAGGAAGAAGGGATTATAGAAATTAACATAAGGAGGTAGTGTCTTATTTAAATCTAGTAGTTTTCATAGGCTGTATGTAAATTCTATAGGATTTGTGTTTCACACCGGTTGGTTACTGTAAATAGAATATTCAACACAGAATAGGATAAAATAGACTGTAACAAGAAATTCGCTCTCTTGGAACCCTCTTGGAACCACGCCAGCAGCTGGGCTGGCAGCTGATGGCAAACGCTGGCACCCACGACCCCTGAGAATAAAGCATGTGTTCCATGAGCAACCCCCGTCTCCTGAAGTATATCATCTAACCATCGAGAGAACTTCTCTTATATATCATTATATGTGTATTATCCTACTGTAAAACAGAATATAATGCCTAACCCAAATTTATTCTTTTCCTGGTTTTTGGACCTTTATGGGATTCTTGAATTGCTGAAATATAACCACAATCCTGAATTTGAAACCTTGAGTAAAAATCTTCTACTAGAAGATTGCAATAACTAAGAATTCTTCTATTTATCTCTGGAAAAACTACAGTATCTTATAGCATAATAGCCTTTTGTGTCTTTAGATTTTTCCAATATTAACTATATTCCCACTCATAATCCTTACACTATCCTTGCCAGAGGATCACTTAAATGCAGACACAGTAAGGGCCTTTATCAGAGTGTGCACTTCTCCTTACTCTGTATGCTGGGAACAATTCAATAATGAAATAAGATTTTTAGACTTTATGTTTCTTAACCGAAAGCCATAAACCTAAACTTACTTATAGACAATGCATCAATTTTGGTGATAAAATACAACATAAGGCTTCAAGCTACAGTCCTGATTTTAACTATCCATTGACCCAAATCCTAAACCAAGAATTTACTGCAGATATTGGTTGCTAATCACAAACACTGCTCCTGTCTAATGGAGAAGCAAACAATGAGAGAAATCATGTTCTAAAAGAGAATATAATTGAGTGTCCTGGATATGCACATGCCTTCTTATAATCATCTGAGGTGTTACGGAATTCAGAAATAAACAAACCGCCAATAATTTGAATTTCCCAACCTTAATACCACAGTAATGCTAACTGCAATCATATTCAAATTACAAAGTATTTTTTTTAAAAAATGTATGTACATTAGACCTTACCAGCACCAGCCCCTTCTCCAGTTTCCTTAGACCAGCTTCCTTTGTTCCCTTTCTTTGGGTAGGGAAGGGGACAAATTCTGCCTCAAAGGATTTAGTAGCATCTCATTTCCTTTGACAAATGCTGTTGCATTGACTTTTTTGTGTCAGAGTGTGTTGAACAGAAACTTCATTACTGCCTGACAGCAATGATCATGTGTGTTATTCTGAGTAATGGGGATAAAAAGCATTTAAAATGAGAGAGAAATCAATAATTTGCGAGGCTGAGGGTTGCCTCCCTATTTGGCAAGCCCTGACTCCATTAAATACCCCTTTTTAAACACCCATTTGTGGGTTGCAGTTTAAATTACTGTTACTTTTGCAGTGTAAAGTCATATTCAACCACTGGTTGTTCCTTGTTGCTTTTCAATCAATAATTTAAAAGCACTTTGAAAGCCTTAATTGAGTTTCAGGGTTAAGCAGTTGTGATAATGAATGTTGTCACTTGTAAGAAAGGAACCTGTTATGCCATGAGATCTTATAGCTACCTCAGATTCTTGTCTCTTTCACTTATACTTGTCTCTTTTCACTTTTACTGCTTATTTATCTTTGTTTGAGGTTTCAAGGGAAATGGTCACAGGGAGAGAAAACTGATTATTTGAAAAACTTGATGAATCTGATAAGTATTCTGATGAATCTACAGGAAATCTTTTAAAAAGAGCTAGATAATATTAAGCAGTTTATAGCATGCAGATAGGCTGTGCAAAGATTTTAAGGGAAGCTTCTTGCAAAAAACCTAGAAACAGTCAGTTTTGTTAGGTCAGATTGACCTTTCTCTCATTTTTCACATTTCTGTTATGAATATTACTACAAAAAACCCAAACCAAATCCAGGACTCCAATGCCACCTTTTGATTGCACTGATAATTAAAACTAAGCACACTTACAGAAGGCCTATGAAGCTAGAGGAACTTCCAAGTTAGGCCTCAGTAAAAAATAATAGCAAAATAATCCAAAAACTGACATGAAATATATACAGGGTCTCTTAGGTTACTTTCACCTCAGCGAAGTTATTACATGGATATTGCACAGCAAGTTACTGGGAGAAAGAGAAATGTTAATTGCATGTTCCACAGTGAAAGGATAAATCCCAAGTAGGGGTATAAATAATATTGAACATTAATTGTATAGTGATATATCTTCTGTTAGCTCCATAATCTACTACTCTTTTGACGATACATTTTTTGATTAAAGAGATACTGTTTAGTGCCATCCTGATTTCTCAGTTTTCACGTGTTAGTGTGTTAGAAAATATTCTTCTGTTTAGATTGAGACAAGATGAAATCATGAGGTTTATATTCTTTTGATACAAGATTCCAGGTTTAGAAATGCACTTGAAGATTATGTGCTCTCAGCCATAGAAAGCAATTTGTCTTTTTGTGGAGCTCTATATGACAGAACTGTCTTTTTGGTTAGGCAGACATAGAGAAGTCTGATTTAAAATATATGATACCATAAATCCAGGCTGTGGGAATCTCATGCTGACCAGCTGGCACTTCATCTACTCCATTTTTCAAAGCATTTTCCAAACCACCTGTAGGTGGTTTTTTAACACTATAGCTCATGTCAGCTTCTAAACTAAGAGTTAGAAAGGTTGAGGTTGGAAGGGGCCTCTAGATATTGCCTAATTCAATCCCCCCATTCAAGCAGAGTCACCAAGGGCAGGTTGCACAAGACCATGTCCACTCAGATTTTGAGTATCTCCACAGATACCAATGGATATGAATGCCTAAAAGCACTTGACATATTGCACCTACTCCAGGGAAGGTTACTCCAAGTGTGGTGACAACTGCCACATTGGGTGTCCGGCTTTTGGGATGTGTGCTTTATGCATCAGAGGAAATGCAAACACTACCCCTTTCAAATAAAAGCCCCATATGGGACACTTTCCACCTTATCCTCCTGCCTTCCAGCAGAAGTGCTTTTTTCCATCAGGGGTACTGCAGTTTCTATCAGAATCAGGCAGGACTCCAGAAAGTTTCTCTATGTAGTGTCTGCTCTGAGTGTTGTCTGATCCACAGGACACCTTCAAATTTGTCACTGCTGACTCTCTGCACTCCTAGCAGGAGGGGTGTCATGAGGGCCAGCACTGCAGCAACCTTCCTTCCTCTTTCTACTCCTGAGAAGGCTTTTTCTCCCCCTTTTTTGAGGTTACTTCAAGCAGTCACAAGGACCCATGGCTGTCCTTTGAAGGTCTCCCCGTCCTCCTGGTGCAGGCTGTGGGAGGGACCGAAGGGGACCAGAGAGTTTTGTGGGCAGTCCGAGCCCAGGCTGAATTCAGGCAGACTGTAAGATGAAATGCTGGTGCCAGGGGTCCTGGCATGAAGGTCCAGCCTCCCATGCACAGCATATTTGCGGCTCTGACCATCTGGACTTTCTTACACAGGCAGTTTCATCTGCCACCTGCTTCATGCCCCAGTTTCTTTTCTGAGGTTGGTCCCATCTGCTTTTAGCTCCTTTTCCTGCGCTGTAGGAACTCCACAACTCTCTAGCCAGACACTGTGCACATTTCTACATAGGCACCATCCATTCCCTTAGGAAGAGTAATATTATTTACAGTTAAAATGTTTTCTAATTCATTCCTCACCAAGAAATAGCAAATGTGGAAAATAATGGGCATCATTACTCTCCCACTAAAACCACACCTCCCTTTGCCAGCTCCCACTTACAGCTTTGGAAACATTAAAGTTTAAGTTGACCTTGCAGAGATAAGTACATGGTAGTATTGTGGTTATGCAGCTATCAGTGTTATGTCAATGCCCCAGTACAGTGAAAAGCTGATTGGCATTTTCATTTCTGTATTCATGGTTGTTTATTAACATGGAAAGAGGCAGTCCAGGAGCTATGAACAACATCCTTTTCTCACAGCCATTCTTTCAGAGAACTCAGCCATCTGCTGGCTTGTCTACCTGTGATAATCACTCCTCCCTGCCAAATTTTGTGCTGCACCATGCATGACATTTCAAATTATTTGATGGACTAATTTGCATTTTTCAAATAATTTTGCATGCCAATTTATTTTAGTTTATGGTTAATCTGCCCTTCCACAAACAGCATTGTGGAAAGACAGAGATAAACAAAAACTTTGCCTGTTCTGAGTACATCAGAGAGGGAGGCCAGGGCTGCTGGGGTAAGTTCGTGGGCAGGGGGTTGGAGAGGTGTGTATGAGGGGTGTCTGAACTGGCTTGTGATAGTACCAGGGTATCCAGGAGTGCTGTGCCTTGTGTGCACGGCTGTCAGGCAGCAGGGCAGCACAGGAGCATGCTGTAACCCTGATGTGCTCTTTTCTGTGCTGCTGGCGTGCCCGGGAGAGCTGAGGTAGCAGCACAGGCTTTTCAGGCAGTGGAAACTGGGACATTTGCTTTCCCCCACAGCCAAGCCTTTGCCAAACCCATGCCTTTTACCTGTCCTGCCCACCTTTCAGCTGCTGCCCTGACTGGATGCCTGAGTCCCATCAAAGGCAGCAAAAGGCAGGTGGGGGATCAGCAGAGGGGTGTACAGATGTAGCAGTTTCTGCAGGAGCTGAGCAAAAATTGAAGGGCATAAAGCCTGAAGCATAACATGCCCTAGACTTAACTTCAAATTAAATAAATAGTAGCTGAGAAAGGCAGAAAGACATCTCTCCCCCATTTTTCAATGTCATTTATACTATGGAACTGTAGCTACTCAAATCTGTATGAACTGGACAACTCTGAGCTAAGCTGTTGTGAAGACATGTCTTCATAAAGAGTACTTCCAAATGATGCAATGAAACCTTCTTATTATGAGTTTTCAACAGATTGTAATAGTAAATTGCATGTCCAGGGGGAAACCCACCAGCCAAAATTCTCCAGCTTCAGACTCTACAGATGCTCCAAAAGATTACCTTTTCTCAGGAGCAACACTGACCAACACTGTGTCTTCCACACCACAGACATTGCAGCCTCTTCTGATGCCATGGGACAGGTGGCAGGCTGTAGGGAAAGCTTCCCAAAAAGTTACAGGGGATTTGCAACGGGAAATACAATAATTAATGCACAAAATACTGCACGTCTGCAGTATCTACAATGTCTTTGGGGAAGTTGTTGCTGTCTTTATTTTCTGTGATTATAAAAGGCTTAGAGTTGCTCTCTACAAAGCTAACTTTCCAGGTTACCTAAACACCTATTTTTATCCACTGTGTTAAAACGTCTGGCTAAAAATTAAGGGCATATTCTCAAGGTTGGCAGATTCAAAGTTTGACATATTTTCTGTGTGGAATGCCCTTCAAAGTCCTTGCATATGCTGTACTGATTGATTTTTATCAAGAACAATAAATTCTTTTTTATTTCATCAATTCATCTGAAAAACAAGCAATGTTTGTTTGTGTGATTAAAAAGGAACTGGTTTATGAAAAAATTTTAGTTTGTTAGTAGTCTTTCACATGTTCATTACAGAAAAAAGGCATAAACATAATCTACCATAAAGTTCTGATAAACATCAACCTTGTACTCTTTCATTTTTCTTCGTTAAATGAAGAATTTAGCTTCACTTATCAGCATTTCTACACTGAGAGAAGTGGATATGTGAGGGTCCTTTGTTCACACTGGGTTTTTTTGTCAGATATCCTATGCAAATGGTTAGTGGTTCTGACCACTTGCAATATCTAACAACTTCTGTACATCAGATGAGTGCCTGGTATTTTGAGCAATCACATCTGTAGAAATTTACAGCAATCTCCCACAATGAATTAAATCACAGTAATTTTTTTTATTAACTTAATTTAGAGAAATGCTGGCATCCCTAATTTTTTTCTTTAAAGGGAAACGTACAGGATACTACAGATTAGAACAAGGATTGAAATATTATGTGTTGGGTTTTGAGCCTTCAGGAGTGGGGCAAGGAGAAACCTGACTGCTCATAAATAGATCTGCTTCTATGAGACTAGTTTCTCTCTCATAAAAAATGTGAAGCCAAATGAGAAATCTCTTAAGGTATCAGACCAAGGCCAGTAGCCTCTAAGTAACATCTACAAGAAGTTGTCACCAAAATGTGACCTCCATCAATACCCTGAGGCCCCTTTATTCATATGAAGTCCCAACAGCAATTGCAAAAATTAATATTCATATAAAGTATACAAGGACTTGAAGTGACACCCATAGTAATTTTTGGGATTTCACACTCTTCATGGGTTTTTTTGAGAGGAAAGAAAATCAAGAGACTCAAATGTGTGACATGTATACTCATTCAGAATATGAATGATATTTACAAAATGTTCTTCTTACTAACAGATTAAACAGCCCTATTTAATGCCAAAGGAAATCTAAATCACTCTAATGACCTTTCCTGAGCTGCAGGAACCTGGGTGTTCTCCATCCCATCAGATATTGTAGCATATCTCTGTAATTATGCATGAGGAATATGTAAATGCAACTACTGTATAAAAGAAAAGGGAATATATGCTAAACAAAGCTATTGAAAACATTTCTGCTTAATGCAACTGGAAAACTGTTAAGCTTTGGGGATAAGAGCAATAAATTGAGGATAAGAGTGATGAATTGTGTTTGTTTCTTAGGCACTCACAGTGCCACACTACGTAGTGGCAGAGCCCTTTAAAACCGGTAATGTATTCACCCTTACAACAATTCCGTGAGCAAAGAAAACCACCTCGCTCATTTCGTGCTGAATGGAAGGACAGAGAAACACCATTACTTCCACAGAGTCACCTGAGAACATTGTGCCTCAAAAAGATTCAAAGAGCAGTCTAGTTGCTCTCCCTTCTTCCCTCCCTTATAAAGAAACCCACACTTCTTTTTCCAGTCAGTAATACATTAATAGAATGTAAGCACAGAAAGAGGACCTTACACAGAGAGCATACCTGTGAAATTGAGGGACTGGATTTTTTCAAAATTTTTCCCAAGGTTTCTTAAAGATTTTTGGGACCTTATGCAATCTCTGGGATTGCCTACTAGCATTGTTAAAACCACTGTCCCTCCAGTGTTTTGCAAATTAAATGATGAAGCTATCTGTACAGTAGCAACCAGCCACTCCTGTTAGGGACTCATTTTTTCCAAATGCAGCTGGAATTGTGGCAGGAACAGATAGGGTGCAGAGGAGTGAGGCTCAAAGACAGAAAGATGAATGTGAGTGGAAGGCTTGAAGACGTGAGTACTGAGTAAAATTGGGAACAAACAGACCAACAACAGGAGGGTTAAAAATCAGAATAGCTAGGGACAAAGCAGTAGAAATAGTGAAGCAGCAGAGGAATGGTTCAGAGATGAGGAAACCCTTGAGACAGCAAGAAGACCCTCCCGCCAGGAGCAGGGAAAGATCCCAAGGAATTAGGGGAAAAAAACAGGAAAGAAAATGGGCTAAGTCCAGGACTTTAATGGACAGAAGAGCCCTTATTGAATATGACTGGAGAAGAGGAAGTTAGTATTGAAAACTTCTTTGATGGCAGGAGGTTGGTTCGATAAAGGGGCCTTCCAGAAGACAGGAATGTCCTCTTGTCCTGTCACTGGTTGGCTGTGAGGAGAAACTCACCCCCTGCTGGCTACAGCCTCCTTTTGGGTAGATGTAGAAGGTGATAAGGTCACCTCTGGGCCTCCTTTCTTCTCCAGGCTAAACACCCCCTGTTCCCACAGACACTCCTCACAAGACTTGTGCTCCAAGCCTTCCCCAGCTCCGGACCTGCTCCAGCACCTCAATGTCTTTCTTGCAGTGCAGAGGCTCAGAATGGGACACAGGACTCCAGGTGTGACCTCATCAGTGCTGGGTACAGGGGGAAAATCTCTTCCCTGTTCCTGCTGGCCACAGAGCTGCTGATACAGGCCAGGATACCACTGGCCTTCTTTCTCCTGCCTTTAAACAAATCTCTTAATTTGCCATTCTTATTCCTCTTTCTTTTCTGCACTATAAGATACCTTCACAATTACTTGGAGACTTCTCAGCTTTCTTAAGCTCATCCTAAGCCCCTGCACACATCATTTATTCTGCTCTTCTCATATAATTCAAACTCTATATTAAAGACATCTGTAGAATAGCTTTGTAGAATGGCAAATATCATTGGTACCTCTGTGTTTGCATTTATTTGCCTTTAATATATGAAGGATGGTAAAAGTAAAGTTAATCCTTAGTATGTCTGTACCTATATCTTTTTTAATAACTTCGCACCATTACTGCCCTTCCTCCAGTACCTCTTCCCAATTCACACATGTTATTATTAGGTTTAATTTAAGCCTGACAGATTCATCCTGTTGAGGTTAATATCCATGCTTTGGAGACGGAATATGACTTTCATTGGTTTTAAAGTATCACATTTCTAGTCAGCTTCAGAGTTGCTTGGACTTTTCAGATCTTCTGCCAGTATTATTGGTGTATGTTCAACATGCACCTAATGGAACATTTTTAGTGCAACTGTCTTACCATGACCAGCTGTGGGCATGGCACTGCACTTCTGGAAAATGGATATGTGCATTTTCTACCCTTGTTCATCACCATTCTCACTAAGATTGTATCTCTGTTCTAATTTTTTTTTAGTGTCTTCCACAGTTTTTGTCAGGAATATGACATGAATTTTCAGTCCTTTCTGTGAAAAAAAAAACCAAAAAACCCTGATGTATCTGTTTCCTAGGAATAGCTGTATACACTGTGCTGAACTTCATACTTAATTGATGCAAATAAGTGAGTGTTGTAGCCTCACTTCTGCAAAACTTTAGTGTCTTGAACAAAATAGTTGCAAATAAATAGATCTACCTAGAAGTCTGTTACTTCTAACCCTGTTTACTTAACAACATGTAGGGATGTATCCACAAGAGCTATGGAGGTGTTTGCCTGTATGTGTGGAGAAGTGAGATACTTTTCAGGGAGGTACCTGATATTTTAAGTTCTCCCTCTTCATTTACTATGGGGCAAGAATAGAGAGATTAACTTTTTATATGACTATAACCTTAAAAATAATTTCTTATATGGCTATAGCTAATATCTGAGGGTTAGGATTTTTATGCCTTGGTAGAACCCTATCATCTCACCCTTTAATGAGGCAATAAATTGGTTTGAAGGAGGTTCTTTCTTTGACATGTTTCCCATTTTCTCTACGAACAGCAGCAAAGCAGAGCTTGAGTGCACCAATGATCAGCAGTGATTGAAGTGACAGGAGCCTTTAGAAATATGGATCTAAGGAGCAAATTCCTCTGTGCTTCCACTGCAATTAGTGATTATTATAAGAAAAAGTTATTTGATCTTTGATTACAACACAAGCTTTATATAGACAGGAGGATTTTTGGAGAACCTCTATTACACTTCTTCACCCTGCTGTTTCCCTACTGATTGATGAATACTTTTTGAAAGCTATCACTTTCCCAATGTATCGTGTCTTCAACAAACCCAATGCAATTATTGCAGAAGTTTAGTATTTTAACTAGTGAGACATGAATGGCTAAATGAAAAAAAACAACAACAAAAAACAAACAAAGCAAATCAAATACAACAAGTCAAATCAAAACAAATACAATACTGAGAAATGGAGTCCTGTGTGCAGGTTTGGGCATCACAATATAAAAAAGACATTAAGATATTGGGAAACATGCAAAGGACGGCCACAAAGGTGGTAAATCACCTTGAGGGGAAGCCATATGGCTGAGGTCACTTGGTCTGTTCGGCCTGGAGAAGAGGAGACTGAGGGGAGACCTCATCACAGTCCTCAGCTTCCTTGTGAGGCAAAGAGGAGGGGCAGGTACTGATCTCTTCACTCCAGTGATCAGTGACAGGACCCAAGGGAGTGACCTGAAGTTGTGTCAGGGGAGGGTTAGGCTAGGTATTAGAAAAATGTTCTTCACTCCAAGGATGGCTGGGCACTGGAACAGGCTCCCCAAGGAAGGGGTCACAGCACCAAGTCTGACAGAATCCAAGTGTTTGGACAATGCCCCCAGCAGATGATGTGACTCTTGGGGTGTTGTACACAGGGTCAGGAGTTGGACTTGATTATCCTCGAGGGTCCCTTCCAACTCAGCCTTTTTTATGATTCTGTGATTCTGTTATGAATGTCTCTCATGTCTTTGTCAGTCTCTTTAATCAACTTGTGTTGCTGGACATACCCTGTATGCACAGAGCTAAGTCTCAGCCTGCCATTAAGTGACAAACTGGGACCTGGCCTTGCAGCCCTGCTCCATCCAGGCCTGTGCTGTGGGCCCCTAAGTCCCTCTGAAAACAAGAAAATTCTGCCTTGTTCATGGTCATAGTAAATTACAGGACTTGTAACAGCCCTGATCTTTCCAGATCTTAATTTCTATTCTGAGGAGTAAAAATAATAAAGGCATTTCTTGCCTTGTTATCTGACACCAGAACATTTCAGATAAGATTATGTTTTGGAGATTGTGCACAATCATGTATTCAATCACTGCTTGAGATGTCTTCAAGCATCTGGGTGCTACCAGCGTGGAACTCAATAACAATTGAATAATTCAGTAAGACAAAATAGCAAGTTCATAATGGTAGCAAATGTTCTCAAGTGAAAAAAACTTGTGATTTTTTTTTTGCTTATTACACTGCAAAACAGTCCTGCATTTGGTGCTTTCTGATTGACATGGAATAGTTTACTGAGTGCAAATTGATTGTTTAAGTCCTACTTACAAAAGCACACTGGAACATGTCTTGCAAGGGCCTTTGCCTACACTTTATCATGTGCAAATATTTAGAAACCTGATCACAGTTTTGAAGCATCTGGTAACCTCTGTCCAAGCCTCCTAAGTGTATCCTTTTTCCTCGCCCTTTAGAACAAACATGGAAATAGAAAATCGAGTCATAGAATCATTGAAGGTTGGAAGCAGCCTCTAAGATCATTGAGGCCTGCCACCAACCCAGCCCCACCATATTTACCACTAAACTATGTCCCCAAGTGCCACATCTACATGCCTTTTGAACTCTTCCAGGGTGATACGCCCCTCAACAAATACCAGGTTAAATAACCATACAATTTAAATTTGGGGTTTTTTTCCATAATCTTGCCATCTCCATGGAGCTAGCAGCAGCTGACAGCATGATTAGTAGGTTATGCACAGTTTTGATTAGCACCAAGTATATTTTAATAGATAAGTCAGAAGCAATCTGGAAATGTTTGTTGATAAAGAAAATTGGGAATATAAATTCAAGCATGGCTAGAGAGAACATGTGATTATCAAAAGTATGCTTCATGTACTCAATTTTAAATTATTCCATGCACTCTTGTAAAACTAATCACAAACAAACATTGCCCAGACTGAAGCTGCTCAAATGATCTGTGACTCCAGAGTATTTACAATACAGTTCACCTTCTAGCAGAGGAAATGTCATTGAAAATGCCAAGTGAAGCTGAAAGCTTAATAGGTTTGATATACTGATAGTAATAATTTCCAGCGTTTTCCCACTATTGTCAAGTCTTTTCAAGTGTTCGGTGATACCATCCCTCCTTCATCATTTTTAGTCTTCCAGTGCATTTTCAGTTCTTGCAGGGAAGAGTGGTTACTACTCCTTCTTTTTCTATGATGTTGGTTTTGGCTCCCAGAGCTTGGCAGCATTTGCAGTGCACTGCTTCTGAGGGCGCTGTTAGTCCTGAGAGTATTTCCTTGGCTGGGATGTTACAGGGCAGGATGCTGATTCCCTGCTCAGTCCTGCATTTCACAAAACAAGGGGTGCCTCTTCTCCAATCTTTCACGTCTGTTATCTATCAATAGACATCTCTAAGGAGCTTCCTTCTGCAGGCATGGACACCAGTAAGTCTGACTTCCCAGACTACTTCCAGGCCAATGACTAACTCTCACAGATACAGCTAGCACTCTTTGCATAAATGCACTAATTGTTTTACAGAGTGGCTGGGCAGAAATGGCAAACAAGAAGTATATTGAAGCCAGTCACAAACTTGTTTGAAACAGTGGAAGAAAATTGAGTCCTGATCGGAACTCCCCACCACCCCCCCCCCAGTCTGAGCAAGGGATTAAACTAGATGACAAAGTTATTTTCATTACTACTTATTTTATGTTCCTCTATTTTGGCAGCTAAGTAACTTCGGTTCCCAATGGCATTGCGTGCCCAGCAGCTACTTTCATGTGGCTGTACAACAAGCTCTGGTCACCTCAGAGGCACAATCATGCATACACCAAAATAAGTAGTCAAGGCTTCCAGTAAAGATTCTGGATTAGGTTTAGAGAGTTGGTATGTGTCACTTTTGGGGACTCTGTCTAAACTTTTGATGGACTGATTTTTTACTATTTCATGGCTTAAGCAATTTATTCCCTTTTGCTTGTTTTTATCTTTTGAGCCACACGATCCTTTTCAAAGCTGTCTGATTATCTTATACCCTGCAATTTCTATACAATATAAAAAAAGATAATTGGGCAGATTTCTCCACCCTGAATTAAAACAACTCACAAAACCAATCTGCTTTTGGAGCAACACTTCAGTGGTTGCTACCAAGCTCACAACACAAGGAAAGATCTATATAAATTTTGTGACTTGCTTGTTTTCTTCTGGTTTGCTTTTTGTTTATTTTAATTTATTCAGAATTGTTAAATGTCAGGTTGAAGGAACTAATTTACATGGGTGCCAAAAAAAGAAGGAAAAAGTCTTATAGCTAGGATGAAGTTTTTATCATGGTGTAATAAGTTGACTAATCCTGCCTTCAACAACACTACTCCCAGTTCACTTTTCATTCCTACTCCTATGTGTGGACTCTTGGCTTGATGCTTCTCTCACTTATGTGACTGCAAAGCAGCACAGATATCTTTAAAGTCAATGAAAATTTGAAAGTCTCAAAGTGAGAGTAAAAGTAAAATTATTCTTAGCAGTGTATTTGCTTCAATACCCTGGAGAAAAGCCATGAGACATTTCACACTCTAACAAGCCTGTTATTAATACAGATCCTGAGGCTGTTGATACCTCAGTAAAATATTTTCAGCTGTTTATAGCACCAGCTTCATTTCATTTGAGAAGAAAGAATGTTCTAGTCTCAGTAAATATATTGGTTTATTGTGATCTCTGTTTTCATATATTTATAGGAACTATATAATGGAAAACCTTCCTAGAGGTAAAATAGAAAACTAAGAAATGAGCTTTTTAAAATCACCAATCAAAATGAAAAACAACTTCAGTGAAGGAGGATGAGAACAGGTATTTATTATACCACATTTCTGTCTGACTTATGAAGTGACATTGCAGATCTATAATATTTTTCCAATGTCTTTTCCAGTCAGAGCTCAAGTTTGCTGGAGACATAGATCTTCCTTTCCCTCTCATAAAATACAAAAAATAGCGGACTTAAATGTCCAACTTTGTAATTGCAACTGGACAGGAAATTTTTTAGGATCCCTCAGCTGGTGGGTGACCATTTTCAGCAGTCTAGCAGGCAGAACAGTGGTGGGATGGGGAGGATGGGCAAAAAGGCAGACTGTCCCAGAAAGACTTTCCCCCTCATCTTTTTGTGGCACTGAGGGCCAAAGGAGCCTATGTTCTTGCCAGGGAGCCTCTGGGACAAATTGAGTGTGTGCCCTGAGCCAGAGAGGGGCAACTGGCTGGAAGCCAGAGCAGAGGCAGCAGGGACACAAACAGCATAAGGGAAGCATAGGTACATAAATTAATGTGCTTTAGTGAGGATTTAATTACCAGGGAGCTTTGTTCTGAATAGAAGCCTCAAAATGGATAGAAGGTCATTTTAACCAGTGAAATGGTTAAACAATTAAGTGAAACTATTAATCAAAACATTTTTGACTTTTAGTGGGAGTAGCTACCTAGAGACTTTGAAAAATAGGGACACTGGACATTTTGAAAAACATTCACTTGCTGATCATTTGCATCTGACTTCAATTTTGTCTGTGGATAAATAGCCACAGGGTTTCCTCTGTCAATAAACATCAATAGAGATATCTGGAGATGTCAACTGAGGCATCCACATATAAGCAACAGCAGCACCTTCCAGCACCTAAAGGGGGTTATGAGAGGGCTGGAGAAGGACTTTTTACAATGTCATCCAGTGATAGGACAAAGGGTAATGGCTTCAAACTCAAAGACAGTAGATTGGATAGTAGGAAGTAATTCTTCACGGTGATGGTGGTGAGGCAAAGGAACAGGT